>CBVK0100230972.1:0-16799 GCA_900067695.1 Picea abies | reverse complement strand
GATAAGAAATATTAATAATCGGATAAGACATTAACTAAAAGGATAAGACAATGAATGTAGGGATAAGGAAATAAATGAGGAAAGGGTCGGTGAAGGGGGATTATTTTTCAGGGTTCTCTTGGATTTGTTGGTTCAAAGAGTTTGAGTTCTGTAGTCAGGAAGAATCAGTATGGGGGGCACCGGTTTGTTGGGGGTATTGAGCACGGGGGCCAGGATATCCATATGGTATCCTGGAGCTAGGAATCCAGACAGGCTGCTCCTAGCTGGCAGGGAGGAAACACGGTTTGGGCAGAGTTGGTCAGTGGCATCAAGCTGGGCAAGGCAGCAACAGGAAGGTCAACAAGACAAGTGGAAGTAGCAGGAAGGTCAACAAGACAAGCGAAAGGTTAGCATCAGACCAAGGTATTTTAATTTACGTATTTGTTTTATGAATTTAAGGAATATGAAGTGTTATAAGGTTGTTCGTAAGCTATTATGTTCAGTTCAATAAATTTTATATATGTTGATTATGAAGTAAAATAAATGTTAGGTTAGCATTCCTTAAAATAAATTTTTTTGGGTTTTATAAGGATTTGTGGAGCCGAACCCTACATTTTGTTCTGAAAATAATCTGGATCAGTGGTATCAAAGTAGAATGCTCTTGATTGTTTTTCAGTGCATGTCCCCAATGAGGTATGAGTATAGCAAGTTGGGTCTCGAGCTTGTCTCTCTTGAGGAAAATTTCTCTCACATGCCCAAGAAACCCTCTATGGTGGAAAAAAATAAATATGGAGGAGCATAAGATTCTATTAACCTATTGCTTGAGCAAGCTCTCATGCGACAGAGGAACGAAATGATGGAGAAATTTTCACACATCCTTCAACACCTATTGATAGCAAAATCCACATCTTCATTAAGCGACCACTTTGGAGGAGCCTCTCCCTTCAAGGTACAAGTTAATTTTTATATTCCCATATTTGAAGGTCAGATAGATGCAAATGCCTTAGAAAAATGGTTAAATCTAATAGAAGGTTATTTCTATCTTCACAATTTTTTTGACGGGGAAAAGATCACGTTCGCACTCCTCAAGGCTCTCCCCCATGTCAAACATTGGTGGGAAACTTACTGGGAAAAAATTTCCATAGATGAATATGGAATATATGGGGTCGAGCCCACTTGGGATTATTTTTTGGATGCGGTCAAGGAACAATACTACTCTGTTGATAGCTATGAAGACTAGTACATGAGATGGACCACACTGCAGCAAGAGAAGGGCCAAACATTATTGGAGTTCACAAATACTTTCCATACCTTTCACACCAAGATGGGTATCAAATACTTCAAGTGACATCTAGTTTTGAAATACCGCGGGGCTCTTCATAGGTACATCCAAACTGAAATGGATTTCCTAAACATCTCATCATTGGGAGCTTCCTATTGATATGTTGTCAAAATCGAGCAAAAATTTAGGCACCAGAACAAGTGGGAGTTTGGGTCTGCAAATACGTAACAACCAAAGCATGGTAAAGATGGCCCTAACTAACAGCATCCAGACAACTAGTCCAAGACACGTGAAAAGAAGGGTAAGGGAAAGATGAAGAATGACACTGGGAAGTGGTGCGACTTCCAAAAAATCCCCTGTCACAACACCGATGAATGTCACTCGAAACAATCATTGGTGGTCGCGGTTAAAGACGAGCCGAACCATGATTCGAAATATGATCCAAAAAATATTAAAAACAAACATATCATCGACGCAGACCCCACTACTACTATCATGACTGAAACAATTCAACCAAAAGAACCAGTAGATCCTCTTCCATTCACAAATGTGGGTATAGGGTACCCCATTGCATTTTAGTGTTGATAACGACAACCAAAAGAACCTCATCTTAGTTGGTGTCGTCAAACAGTTAGGTTTTTTGACAACACCACACCCGCAACCATACAACATCGGGTGGCTTCACCAGGGATGAGATCTTTGTGTCAGCCAGCAGTGTTTCCTGTCCTATGGCATCTAACCCTTCAAGGATGAGGTCATGTGTGATGTTGACCCTCTTGATGTCTGCGATGTTGTTTTGGGCCAACCATATATGTGGAAACGTCATGTTGTTTATGAATCTCGACCCCGTAGTGGCATTATTACTCTAGGGGGTCAGCTCTACAGGATATCAGAGGTAGTTCCGACTACTATTCCACCAAAATAGTGCCACAAGGTAATCTCTCATATTGTAAAATTCATCCTATTCACAGTCTATTCAAAGGATGCACAAAAGGCCACTACAACCACTGCAACCTCATCATCTTCTATCCAACAGAAGAAGATTGTCGAAGAGAAAGAATATATTGTTTTTTCACCTACAATGGCGCCTACGCAATGCCCCGTCAAGCCCAGAGACAATAGGTTGGTGGAACATATTCAACCCCGCCATAAACAGGTTTGTGACAACCTTCCACATACCAAGCAGCACAACTTATCCAACAAGGCACACAACTCACCAACATTCATATTCAGAAAACGTTTTCCCCTCTTTCCTGGGCACTCAACGCAATGGAGACCATTGCTTCTTAAGAGAGGAGGATTGGTCCAGGTGGATATTGGTGGCCACCCACCTGTTCCAAATTCCAACTAGCTCATCTTGACAGTTTTCGATTCAACACGTTTCTCTATAATGAGGAAAAATCCTTGTAATTGTGGGTTTCGCACTTATAGGGTTGTCCTGAATCCCTTCACAACATCCAAGTGGATATTGGTGGCCACCCACCTTTTCCAACTATATTATTTTGGAATTTTTCATGTCAGTACATCCTTATGTACTTCTAGGGTCATTTTGGGTCTATAAACAGTGTTTTATTGTCTTTCCATATTCAAACTATAGACAGATTCAGAGTTTGACTGCATAATGTGTATTTCTCGAAAATACCTTTCCAATGGGCTATCACATGCCTAAAAATGAGATCGTATGCAAAAGCTACGACCTCGGGAATTTAATTTACTAACTTACCCCAACAAGGCCCACATGACTTTTGGCGCTTCATCTCCTAGGGTTAGGTTTTTGGATGCCTGGGGTTTTTACATTCTTGTTTATCATAAAAAGGCCTTAGGAGCCTCATTGTAATCATCTTCTTATGAATGAGCCTAGTTGTCACATCTCTTCTTAGAGATAAAGCTACCACCATTCTGGCGAGTATTACACTTTGTATTTTTATAGTCTTTGTACATTTATTTCATTAATAGAAATCATGTATTGTTGTATTTCTCTGTTTCTGGAAATTTTTATGTGAATTTCATTGTAATATATATGCTTTCATTTCGTTCTGAAAATAATCTGGATCATTAGCCATGTTATCTACTACTTGGTTTAGACTCTTAGGAATATGGGTGAATATGATGGTTTCAAAATTATGAGATAGAAGTCTAACTTGCAAGCATTTTCGAAATAAGCATGGATCACATATGCGATACACATTATTCAACTATAGGACGATGAGCTGTGAATATAGAAGGATTCTTAGTGACAAATATGGTGGTGACTCGCTTCCATGAGGAGACCAATTAAAATGACATACTCAACTTGGTTATTAGTGGTAGGTCTAAGGCATATACCACTGGTGTGGAGTAATACATGTTCGAGGGTGTAAATGGCCCAAGTTGTCAAAGCGAGATTCTGAGTCCAGTGATTGGCACCATCAGCATACCCAATTTGGTAAACAGATGGACAAATCATTTGTCAAAAAAAAGGACAAAGGATCAGACATATGCCTTGGAGGGGATTTTTGTAAAAAAGACTAAAAACAGTAGGAAAATATAAGAAGAACATAAGGTAGAGTGGTTACGCTTAAGGGTAGAATTTCTTCAAGTATAACCCATTGATAGGGTCTTTGAGGGTATCTGCTTCAGGGTGAACCAGGATGTAGGCGCCCTTAGTGAGACAATGGCGAACGATGAATGGTCCCCGCCAAAGGGACTCAAATTTACCATGGCCTAAGGTGTCATGGGTGATGTTGTGGGCCAACACTAAATCTCCTTCTTTAAGCGATCAAAGGTACACTTGGTGGTCAAAGACCCCTTTGGAACATTTTTTGGCCGCTTTGTTGTTTTGCAAAGAGGAGCATCAATCCTTATCTAGGGATTTGATATTGAGAAATCGTTGCTCCATCGAAGTTGTGTCAGAAAAGAGATCAATTGCAGTGCACAGTGTGGGGATTTCACATTCTATGGGAAGGACAACTTCGACTCCATGAACTAGATCAAATGATGTGAAGTTGGTAGTAGTTTTGACTACTATGTGGTATGCCCATAATGTTGAAAATAACATGTGATTCAAATTGGTGTTTTGTTTTTCCACAGTGCATTGTAGGATGGTTTTGAGGATTTTGTTGACAACTTCAACTTGTGTGTTTGATTGTGGATAGTATGGTGAAGAAAACTCTTGAGTAAACCCTATCTTGGAGGATAACTCAATGAACACTTCATTTTTGAAATGTTTACCATGGTCAGATACCAACTAGATGGGAACTCCAAAATGGGTAATGGCATGGTTGAAGATGAAGTGGGATGCAATGTTTGTCATATTGTTGAATGTTGGCATGGATTCCACCCATTTGGTGAAGTAGTCAACAACGAGTATGATATATTTGTGCCCATTGTTGGATGGGGGGTTGTAATTCATGAAGTCAATACCCCATATGGTCGCCAATCTATTGTTATTTTTTTTCCACTTGGGTGACAAGAAACAAGGAACTTAGTTTCCATGTTAGGCCAGCAAGACAATACAAAAGTTGGTTAGTTGATTAGTGGCTCAACTAAAGAGAAAACAAGAAAAGAAATAACAAATAAATAGAAACTAAACTAAGCATACAAAAACTTCAAATGGATGCATGAAAGAGAAACAAGGAATAGCTACCAATAGCACTGATCTTCGAATTAATAACACCTAAGAGAAGTATGTGAACTTATGAGTCCCCTCTTCCTCCTTGGGAGGGCTCTTGAATCCCCCAAATACAAATCTCTCTTCTTCTAACAATGGTGAAGGCTTGGTTGTCAAACTTCTCAAGAGGAGAGAAGTGTAACACTTGCTATTAATGCTCAAGTAGATTTAAGAGAAATGTGGCTTCTCTAAAACCAAATGAACATCATAACAATACTCAAAATTCTTCTCTTTGTTTGCATACCTTGGTCATGTATTTATAGGACTGATGCAATCTTTTTCATAACTTGCTTGTAGTGTGAATGGGAGCCCTTTGAAGGTACTTCCCATCCTTTCGGTAGCCCCAATGCTAGATTTCAGGCCTATTTTGAAATCTTTTCATGGTACATTTCGACCCAGCAATGGTTGAGGCCCAACCAAGTGCATTAATGCATTGTTTCTACATTAGTGTGGGTTCTTGTGGAGACAGTTGGGTAGACCATATAGTTTGCACATTCAACATTGTGTTGGCTTGCATAGATGTGCACAAGAAAGGTTTGGGGAGACTATGCTAAAATTCAATGACTATTTGCATAGTTTTTCTTACTAAATAGGTTCTATAAATGCTTGAGGTATGTTGATTAATATGTTGTGTTGGTATTTTCTTCAACCATTGCTAGTATTGTTGTGATCAATTTTTGGGTGATAACATCTTTGGGTGGGATTTGGACAAAAAACCTTTGATTAATTTTTTTTGGTTGTATTGTAATTTATTAGGACTCCTCCATGTAAATTAGATATGGGCTTGTGATCTCAAAGGTAGCTTGGCCTCTTAGTACTTGTAACTAAAATGAATGATGATCTCTAATTTCTCAATTAGTCTTGGTGACTTGGACTTTTTATTAGAACTCATGTAACTTCTTGGATTCTTGTGGATATGAATTAGTTTAGTTGGACATTGGAGGAATTACTTCACAATTCAATTAAATTGGCCTGGTTGATTATTGCATGTCTTGGGTTAACATCATTAGGTGTAATGATTTGCTTAGTTGGAGATGTTATATTACTTGAGTGTTATTGGGTATTTATCTACATGTAGTAATTTAGATTTCATGTCTTCCATGGTGCACTAAGTGCTAAAGATTGGTTTTTAAAAAGAAAGGTCTTCATGAGCTCAAGATTCAAGTTCTATGATTGGGTAGAAAATGCTTCATACAACTATTTTTTTGTTGGATGGATTATGCTATGGTGTCCTTCACCGCTATTATCTTGATTTATTTTCAATAAATCACAATAAGCCTTGAATTTCAATAGTTGGTAAACTTATGATAGCATTGAGTCATTCTCTGTCATCTAGTAGTTTCTAATTGGAAACACTTGAAACTATCACTAATAGTTGAAGTAAAGTGTAGAGGTATAATCTCTCGTGAACATGAATAGAATAAATATATCTATTGTGTTTATTGTTAGGTTACATATGAAGTTGGTAGAGATAAAAGATGATTGTTCAACTACCCCACAATGGAAAATATGAGTTTTGTTTATACTTTATATGTTTAATTTGAGAAATATCGAATACATTGATTATCAAATGACACTTGATATTACCATGGATTGAATTTGTAATACTTTTATTCACTTGTTTATGGATGAAGAATTCATCAATTGAGAGACTTAGAATAATTGGATGAAGAATTCATAATTAACATTATTGACGTATTTTACTATCACGCCTTTAGATTTTTGATAAACTTCAAAAAAAATTAAGAGACTTGGAATGTTTCGATGAAGAATTCATAGTTAATGCTATTGAAATATGGTACTATCACCCCCTTTAAATTCTTGCTAACTACATTGCAACATGTTGGTTGTTAATGTGGATGCTCAATTCTAAATGTTGTTCTCTCATCCAATGAAAGGATTCCATGTCAACCTTAATATCATATTTTTAATAAACTTAAAAAAAATTAAGAGACTTGGAATGTTTGGATGAAGAATTCATAGTTAATGCTATTAAAATATGATACTATCACCCCCTTTAAATTCTTTCTAACTACATTGCAACATGTTGGTTGTTAATGTAAATGCTCATCCTAAATGTTTTTATGTCATCCAATGGAATGATTCCATGTCGACCTTAAGAATGATATTAGTATTTACCATGCTTATCATTTTAGTGTGAGCCTTTACCCATGCTTAGTATTTGTTTTAACATTTACCATACTATCGTTTTTTTATTTTATTACCTAGTGGTAGAAATAAGTTATAACTTTATAGGAGAGATAAATCCTTTTATGCAAAATTTATTTGATAACGGACACTAAGTCATTTTGTCACCAAGTGTTATAAATAAGTTATAACTTTAACGTGAGAAAGAAATCTCTTTGTACAAAATTTATTTGATAAAGGAAATTTAGTTAGTGGGGGCACGAGGATTTTCCTTTTCCATGTAAGCAACCCTACTTTATGTCCTATTTAATTGATTTTTAAAAGAAGCATGATGTTGCATGTCACTAGTTCCACAACTTTACATGAAATTTATAAACATCCAACATCCATTTAACACGTATCATTCAACATCATGTTACAACTAAGAGTCACCCTTAGACTGCTAGGAGGGTAAGTCCAATATTCATTTGAATATCAAAATTGAAAGTTTAAATAAGGTTTGGTATGTGGATCAGCAAGACTAAAAGAGAAAGGAAGAGGGTAGCAAGTTGAGGTTTAAAAAAGCATACCATTGAACATGGAGTTATAATCACTTTGCAGATCAAAGACAATCAAGTTGATAAATCAAACTGAGTTATCAGATCAAAAGCATGTTATTGGATATGGAGTTATAACCACTCTGCAGATCAAAGACAATCAAGCTGAATTATCAGATCAAAAGCTATAAGATGATGGATAGAAGAATGAAGAAGATAACAAAAAGTGAAACATTCACTGAACAGAGATGTATGCAATATACTTGAACAATAAAAAATATTAATAAGCTTGTCACAATGATCCTAGATTCCATCAATCAAAGTCAACCATGATCCTCAAACTCTGTAATCTTATCCAAGCAAGAAGATAAAGGAATGAAAAACATAGCAAATTAACATTATGATAATACAACCTTCATGAATCTTCAAGGGTAGAAATGATTACATTATGATATGCCATCAGACTTACAAATGAGCACACAGATTTATGCCTACTCAAGCAACGAGCACACACAGATTTATGCCTACTCAAGCAACGAGCACACACAGATTTACGAGCACACACAGATTTAGAAATGATTACATTATGATATGCCATCCGACTTACAAATGAGCACACAGATTTATGCCTACTCAAGCAATGAGCACACACAGATTTATGCCTACTCAAGCTCTCTCTCGAGCCTGAAGACGAACCTTTCTACCATGTTTTTTCCCAAAATATACATCTTCAGACTTTTCTAAAATTAGAAGAAGTTACAACAGAATAATAGCAATTTCCAAACATTACCAAAATTAGAAGAAGTTACATCAGAATAATAACAATTTCCAAACATTAGAAAAAGTTACAACAGAAGAATAACAATTTCCAAACAAACTGTTAGATTTTAGGGTTCAGTTCTGGACCTAATTAATACATTCAAATCACAATCACAAGAAAACTGAACAAGTTCAGTAGCAAAACAGATGGTCCTTCTAGTCCACATGATGATTTGACAAGTACATTCCAACTTGCCCTTGAAAAGTCTTGGTCTCGAGGTGACTGTGTGGTTTTGCAGCGTCCATGTGAAACTCGCTGCGATATCTCTGTTTTTTATTGTTGACACTGCAAAACTGTTTTGAAACCCTCTGCCCATTTATACAATACTACTTAGCCTGACTCTCCAGCCCATATGTTTTCCAAGCTGTTACATAACTTATAAATACTATCAGAATCCAACCAGTAGGCCAAAATTGTATATTGTGGGGGATTATAGCAAGTATATGATTTAGGCAGAACACATGCCAATGCAATAAGAAGAAGTTGTTGAACATTGAATTTGTAGACGTTTTCCACAAGAACATCTTTTGAGGAGGATCTGCTATTGTTTCCACTGAGCTCACATGCACTGGAAGTTGATGGAAACCTCACAGTAATAGCAATATTCTCAGGAAGTTCAATGTGTATGGACATCTTCAATGCACAAGGGCTGCCATCGAATCCTTTAATTGCTGGATTTGTTCCACAGATCACTGATTAAATCTCTGTGACAGGGAGAAATATTAAGACAACGATACCTGTTGTTATAAGAGATCTCCAGCACAAACACTTGGCAGTGAGAGTGCTCCATATGATCAATCGTGCTGTCAATTGCAAACTTAACATAAGAATTGACACTTGGAAAATCGAACTTGGTGTTTAATATTTTAACGTGAGCTCCTCGATACACCCTAGCTTGGCACTTATACTTTCCATATTCATTTGACAACTGGGCATGCTCTTTGTTATGAATGCACAACATACTACTACTCTCCTTGGCACCTTATGTTAGCGTTGTTTTTCTTTGTTGTTATGACTGTGGGATATATCCCACATTGACGGGGTGACAATGCCAAAACATGTTTATATACACCAACGGAAAAAATTCATTTTTAGCTTGTTGTGCACATTATGATGCTCTTCTTCCTCGTTGTTTTGGCGCTTAACGCGTTGGGCCTCTCCATAATAAAAATAACTTTGAATTTTTTTGCATATTAGCCTAGCGGGCCCGAGAACATACAAATAAAAATAACTTTGAATATTTTTTTGCATAGGCCCGATAGCATACAAAGTCTTTTGAAATCCAAACTTTTGTCCACTTAAACTCGTAAATTCAAACTTTTGCTCACCTAAAAACTTAAAATTTTTAGAAATTTTATAAAAAAATTACATTTGATAACACATCCATCTAACATGAGTCTTGGGACATGTCAATTTACCATGTCACCATTAAGGCTTATGATCTTTATACTAGTTATGATTCTTTGTACTTAGACATTTTCAAAAGAATGAGTTGGGCTAGTTGGCCATAGTAATAGTAGAAGAAAATAAATGAGATAATCTAATGGTGTATGGATCAACATGAAAAAGAAGAAAATAAATTATCATTTGATAACACATCCATCTAACATGGATCTTGGGGTCTCGGGACATGTCAATTTACCATGTCACCATTAAGGTTTATGATCCTTATACTGATTATGATTCTTTGTACTTAGACATTTTCAAAAGAATGAGTTGGGCTAGTTGGCCATATTAATAGTAGAAGAAAATAAATGAGATAATCTAATGGTGTATGGATCAACATGAAAAAGAAAAAGAGTTATGTTAATATTAGTCTATCAAACCATAATTTCACCTCTTAGTAATCTCTAAAATTATCATTTTGAATTGATTTAACATGTCTAAGGGACATATCTTTATTAAAGTCATCATGTTATTATAATATAATAGGAAAAGTAACCTAACTATATCATCATTGAAGTCCTCAAGCTATGATATAGAAAAAGTAACCTAACTAGGTGACATGCCATTTTAGAGATGTATACATCCTCATAATATGACACATTAATATCTACTAGGACCTCAAGAGTAACCCTCCACCTAACACATATCATGTGGTCACATTGGTCACATTAGCATGGTGTGTCATCCATAAGTATAGTAAGACTTAAGCTAGTTATAACTTTTTATATTTAGCCAATTCTCTTAAAGATATGGGTTGGGTTATCGAGCCTCTATGAGCCCTTTATATTACTTGACAACAAAAATTTATAACTTTTTATATTTAGCCAATTTTCTTAAAGATATGGGTTGGGTTATCGAGCCTCTACAAGCCCTTTATATTACTTGACAACAAAAAGATAATATATTTCAGGAGAGAGAAGATGACATGACCACTACATTATCAACTATTGAGTTCTCAAAATGCATTGAAAAATTGGTATGTTTTGACTCTATTAACTTGACTTGAATAGTTATAAACACAAATGTTCTTTAATCACATTGCCACATGTCTTGTACTAATGTAATCAATCGGTATAATCTCAAACAATTATTACCCCACCAAAAAATCATATAAAACATAAAAAGAACAACGAACCACACTGAACTTTCCCAAAAGAACTTCATAAACCCTAAAAAAAGTTACTATGTTAGGGTCCTAACCCGCACATAGGTAGAACAATATATTTGGATGTAATAAAGGTCAATATGAATAAGGCCTTGCAATAAAATAGAATAAGTCGAATGTAAGAAGACCTAATAGAAGCTTCCACTTCTAGAAGGATCTTCCTCTAGATGCTTCTTTTGATAGACATATTTAGTATAAATAGGAGTCAAGGGTATGAGAACCCTAGCTTGGATATTATTGTAATAGAGCTCTACTCGACTGGAGGTTGCCCCCTCGAAGAGGCCCGTGAACATTGCTCTCAGAATCAAAGTGTTATTTCTGTTGTTATTCGTATATCATTTCAATGTTATTGTAGTGATTGTTCTGGTTATATTACTGTTATTCTGACATTTCTAGCATTTTATTTTTGTTCTGCACTTTTTATATCTGGCATATTACAAGTGGTATCAGAGCACTTTCCTTGGCAGATATTGTGGGTAAATTTTTTTCAGGGTAGAGACGTATTCCGACGTCTTTAAGCCATAGAGATATGTCGTTACGTGCATAAACCCGCGGTTGAGGGATTCATACACGCAGGAAATACAAGTGGTTCTTAAGCGCACATCTGTTGGCCACCCTTGTAACCTCTGTTGGTACCCCTTTGAGTGGTAGCGCATTAGACAACACCTGTGTATGGATCGACCAAGATTTCCTGAACCCCTCTTTAGATAAACCGATCGACCGCCTGACTGCTATAGTGCCACCGAGAACAGTACTCGAGAAGATACTCTCTAGTACCTGGGTAGTCGGGTAGTACAGCTAAGGGTACGGTCTATCCTCCTTAGTTAGTTCCCTGAGATATTGGGCCGAGTACTACTATTGGACCCCACACGTATATCAGAGAGCTATAGCATAGGGCAAACCCTTGTCTATAGAACCCTTGAATACCTAACCCTTGGGGACAAAAACATAAACAAATTAAAACAAACAAGATCTATTGCCACGCAACTGTGTTTGGGTTGCCAAGTAAATACACTTTTCTTTCTGGTTAAGCATTTGGGCATTTCCTCTCTACAGTATTTTTCACCATTATTTGAGACATATTCCATTGGATTCATCTCTTCTCCCTTATCACATTCATACATATCATTGTTCGGAAAAAAAAAATTGACCCCGCCCGCCCCTTTTCAGTTCCCCCATTCTCATGGCCCATACCCGTAGCCAAGACTTGGAAGCTCGCTTCAACACCTTGCAATCTAGTCTCATCGAGACCCAACAAGAAGTAAAACAACTCAGTGCCAATGTTGTCTCCATCAATACAACCATGCAGTCCTCAATGGAGGAAATCAAACAAGACCTCACCACCTAGCTTGAATCTGTCTTTCCGGCACTCTGCACCAAACTGCATATCCCTACAGATAACCCTTCCTCTTCCTCACCTCCACATACTGAAGGTGAACATTCCTCTCATTCCCATAACTTTCAGAACCATCACTTTCAACGTGACCTATGCCTTCCGCGGGTGGATGTGACCAAATTTGATGGCTCGGACCCCACTGGTTGGGTAATCCAAATGGAACATTGTTTCTCTTTATACGGCACTACAGATGACTTGGCCAAACTTCGGTATGGTGTTCTCCATCTAGATCAAGAATGTTGGCAATGGTGGCAATGGAGAAAATCTTCTCGTCAAGGGTATATTGCTTGGACACACTTTGTGGCAGATCTTTATGAACGCTTTGACACTGACACCAACCATTTGGGTCGTTTGAAAAATTTGAAACAATCAGGAACAGTGGAAGACTTTATAGCTGCCTTTGAGCGCCTGGATTTTCGGACAGAGGGCATGTCTGATGCCTTTTTCTGAGATTTTTTTATCAGTGGCCTCAAGGATGAGATTCGGGCCCATGTCCTCATGGCTCGACCTCAGAGTTGGGTGGAGGCTACTAAAAGAGCTAAAGAAGCACAACAGGTTGTATCTTCTCAAAACCGGGAACCCTCCTTTATCCCTTGCCCTAAACCAGTAAATCCCACTACTCCCTCCGCTCCACTAAAGATCCAAAAATTGACCAGGGCTGAAATGGTTGAACGCCAATTCAAAGGCCTTTGTTATAATTGTGATGACAAATATTTCTCGGGCCATAAGTGTAAGGAACAAAAGTTGTTTATGGCCATCTCCGAGGATATTTCGGAAGAGGATATTGAAACTCCCCTTGTGTCTGAGTCACCTGAAACCCCCGACATAACCCCTCCCTTAGACCCTCCCAAAGTAGTACCGGCCATTTCCCTCAATGCTCTCACTGGCTTCTCCACTCCCCAAACCCTCAAGCTAATCGGTTACATCAAGCATTGGAAGGTCATCATTCTGGTTGATAGTGGAAGCACCCATAATTTTATTCATCGTCGCATTGCCCAAGAAACTCATTGCTACATCCATGCTGTCAATAATTTCCAAATCATAATTGCCAATGGTGGCTCCACAAAATGTGGAGGGCATTGTGAAAATGTGTGTCTCCAAATTGGTGACTACCACCTGAAATCTCATATGTTTTCTATCGACATGGGTGGTTATGACATTGTGTTGGGTGCAGACTGGCTAAAGACTTTGGGTCCCATTCTCATGGATTTTAAGGAATTAACCATGCAATTTTACTAGTAGGGCCACCAATATAAGTTCCAAGGCATCACCACCAGTTCACCTAAGATCATTAGTTCCCATCGCATGGAAAAGCTTCTCAAAAAGTGTCATTCTGGTGTTATTGCTCAACTCCATGCCATACAAGCAATAGAAACACCCTTGGTGCCGCAATACCTCCAATCCATCCTTTCTAAACATCAAGTGGTCTTTTCCACTCCCCAGGGACTCCCTCCTTCACGTGGTGTTCATGATCATTCCATTCCCCTTGTACAAGGAATCCTTCCTCCCAATATTCGTCTATATCATCACCCCTTTTCCCAAAAAAATGAAATTGAGAAAATGGTCCAGGAACTCCTTAATGCAGGCGTTATCCGCCCTAGTACGAGCCCCTACTCTTCTCCTGTAGTCATGGTCCTGAAGAAACAAGGTTCTTGTTGAATGTGTCCTGACTTTTGTGCCCTCAACAAACTTACCATTAAAGACAAATTTCCCATTCCTGTCATTGATGACCTCCTGGATGAACTGAGTGGCGCCCAATTCTTTACTAAACTTGATCTTCATTCGGGCTACCACCAGATACGTATGAAAGAGGCAGACATTCCCAAGACTGCCTTTAGAAATAATGAGGGCCACTATGAGTTTTTGGTCACACGCTTTGGCTTGTGTAATGTCCCCTCCACCTTCCAAAGCCTCATAAATCATGTCTTTCGTCCTTTTCTCCATCATTTTGTCTTAGTTTTATTTGATGGTATCCTCATCTATAGCAAGACTTGGACATAACCTCTTTCTCATGTGGATCGAGTTCTCCATCTACTCTCTCAGAACCAACTTTTCCTGAAATAAGTCTAAATGTGATTTTGGCACCTTAGAAGTAGAGTACTTGGGTCATTTGGTTGGCAAGGATGGCGTTAGGGTGGATCCTAAAAAGATTGAATCTATGCAAGACTGGCCTCACCCAAATAATCTCAAAATCTTGTGTGGATTTATGGGCTTAACAGGTTATTATCGCAAGTTTGTTAAGAATTATGGAAAGATTGCAGCACCTCTCACTGCTCTCCTAAAAAAGAACTCTTTCACGTGGACTCTAGTTGCTGCTCAAGATTTTCAAACCTTGAAGAGGGCCATGTGCACCACTCCAGTCCTAGCCCTTCCTAATTTCACAAAGACCTTTGTCTTGGAATGTGATGCTTTGGGGAAAGGAATTGGTGCTATCCTTATGCAAGAGGGTCAGCCTTTGGCCTTTACGAGCAAGTAACTATCTGAAAAAAATCTGGGAAAATATATCTATGAAACGAAAATGTTGGCTATTCTGCATGTCGTTGATTTGTGGCGCCCTTATCTATTGGGGCAATGCTTCCAAATTAAGACAGACCATCAAAGCCTCAAGTATTTTCCGAAACAATGCATTTCCTCCCCGTAGCAACAAAAATGGGTAACTAAGCTATTTGGCTATGATTATGAGATCATTTACAAGAAAGGAAAAGAAAATGTGGTTTCGGATGCACTTTCCCACAAATATGAAGATGAAGTATCCCTTTTTTCTCTTTCCTTCATTGTACCATATTGGCTCCAAGTCGTTCGCTAGGAATGGCTACAAGATCCCAAAAGTTTGCAATTGATCCAACAATTGCAGTCCAGTGCTCCAGCTCCCCCAGGGTACTCTTGGCTCCATGATGAGCTTCGATACAAAGGTCGTTTGTATTTAAGTAAACAATCAAATCTTAAATCCACGGTACTTTCTGAGCTTCATGCTACACCGACAGCGGGGCACTCCGGGTTCACCAAAACCTATGACAGGGTCAAACATTCTTTTTTCTGGGATGGTATGAAATATGACATTCATAATTTTGTCACCGAATGTGATGTGCGTCAACGCAACAAGGGAGAAACATTGAAATCTCCGAGCACACTACAACCACTCCCGATTCCACCTGCTATTTGGAAGGACATCTCTATGGATTTTACTACAGGCTTACCCAAATTGGGAAATAAATTAGCCATCATGGTGTTTTTTTATCGCCTTTCCAAGTATGCTCATTTCTGTGCTCTTCAACACCCGTTTACAGCATCCACGATGGCTCAAATTTTCATGGATCAGGTCTTCAAGCTTCATGGCATGCCACACTCTATTGGTTATGATCGCGACCCAACTTTCACAAGCAATTTTTGAAAAGAACTGTTCAAGCTACAAGGCACCCAATTGCATCTCAGTACAGCTTATCATCCCTAGACTGATGGTCAAATAGAAGTTGTCAACAAGTGTTTGGAAACATATTTGAGGTGTTTTTCTTCGAAAAAGAAAAATCAGTGGGATCAATGGTTACCCCTAGATGAATGGTGGTACAACACTTCTTACCATACAGCTACACACATGACTCCTTTTGCAGCGGTATATGGAAAGAAGCCACCTTCAGTTCTCTCATACTTACTTGGTGTCTCGAAGGTATAGGTGGTTGACCAAACACTTACCATTCGAGAGGCTATTCTCCGTACCCTCAAAGATAATTTGGTCATGGAATAGAATCACATGAAGCAACAAGTAGATCAAGGTCACTCTGAATGTCAATTTGAAGAAGGGGATCAGGTGTTTCTTCGCCTGCAACCTTACAAGCAGAATTCCCTCAAGGCCGAGCATTGTCAGAAGCTAGAGCCCAAATTTAATGGTCCTTATACAGTTCTCAAGCGTGTGGGACAGGTGGCCTATCAGTTAGCTTTGCCCAGTCATTCGAAGCTACATCTTGTTTTTCATGTTTCCTGCTTAAAGAAGGTGATTGGAACTAAGTGCCAAATTCAAACTAACCTTCCTGAGTTAGCCAAAGAAGGATCCATTTGGCTATACCCACAAGTAGTTTTTCACCAGCATGAGCATCCCCTGCATCAGAGAACCATCAAGGAAGTGTTAATCAAGTGGAAAGATACAACTCCAGCAGATGCCACTTAGGAACCAGCTACCATTCTGTAGCAATTTCCACATCTCAAGCCTTGAGGACAAGGTTGTTTTTAAGGGGGAGGACATGTTAGGGTCCTAACCCGTACATAGGTAGAACAATATATTCGGATGTAATAAAGGTCAATATTAATAAGGCCTTGCAACAAAATAGAATAAGTTGAATGTAAGAAGACCTAATAGAAGCTTTCGCTTCTAGAAGGATCTTCC
>CBVK0100230964.1:0-13481 GCA_900067695.1 Picea abies | reverse complement strand
TCTCATAAGTGATTACATAAGAGATGCCTTCTCCTTCAATGAGGATTCAATAAGACTACTCACACTAATAACTTTCCATACATCAAGAAGGATACTTCCTTACATGAATAAGTCTCTCAATACTTAGTAGTAGCACTATGGATCTCTAAATCCCCTCATTAATTCCTCATTACTCTCCTTCTCCATGGATATGGATCACACAAGGAATTATATAGTTTTTCCTCAAATACTCTTGAAAAAGAGCATTAATTCCTAGATCCACAATAATAGGTTCTAATTACAAAAGAGGAAAAACAAGATCCATAAAAGTAAGATCTCAAACTATTTTCAAGCACATAATCAAAAAAGTCTCAAAACCATCCAAAGACTCTTCAACCATGCCCTTGATTCTCTCAACCTACCATTGAAAAAATTGGAAAATTGGTGTGAGGTGGTTTCTCACATAAAATCCAATTTCCATAATTATAATTTTAATGAAAAATATGTGAGTCACACTTTCCCCCACAAGTATTAATAATTTTACAAAAATGAATTAAATGCATGAGTTTTTCAAAAGATCATTTAAAGCATGATAAATTGCATGAGCATCTCACAAAGCATTAATCAAATAAAATGATAAATGCATGAGACATATTTCACAAAGCATTAATAAAAATGCGTGAGATTATAAAACTCATAAAAGCATAAATTCACCATTTTTCACTATTCTCACCACTTTTTCACCAACTTCAAATCAACGTGGTGAACAAAGTAAAGTTCCTTTCATGTGTGGAGATCCTCCTTGATCATACGCCCCCAAAAAATAACCTTTTGGTCTCCAGAAGTATGAACTTTATCTGTATGCAAATGTCTTCAAAAGGCACATTCCTTCAAGACTCCTTCACCCACGTACTTAGGAATCAAAATGCAAAGCCAACACCTGCAACTAGTGCAAATAAAATGTTTGGAAAAAGGAACACCCCCATCTCCTTCACCTCTTGTTCTTCGGAATTGGAATGTTGAATCCCACATCTACATAAATTTGCAACCTATAGATGATGATACCTATATTACAATCTTTGGGGTGTCTTACTTGCCAAGAGTTTATAAAATACTCATTGGTCAAGTTTACAATACATGCCAAAATTAGGTTTGCCTCGTTCAATTGTTTACATAATAATTAAAAAATGAATCCACTTAAGGAATAAGGTGAAAAAATAACTTTTCTCACTCTCCTCACATAAGAGTGGCTAAACACAAGACTTTTACAATTCTTCATCATCAAATTTAACAAATTGTGGTTCCCAATCTCGGTACAAAACCCAAAGTTTTGAACTCTCTCTATCATTCGGTGATGGACACCTTGCCAGCTCTGTCGACATCGAATTTCATCCCGAACCATTGCTTCCATCAAAATAAAGGACTCTCCATTCTTTTCTCTCGGAAATGACTATGCAAATGCGTGATGTGGCCCCTTCTATCTTTCACTCGAAAATCGAGCTAGTCACTTCGGTCAAGATCTAGTCGAACCGTGGGTGGAAATAAAATTCCTTCAAGATCCACACCAGCGAGCTTAGCAATGAAACAACAATCCAGCTTGGGAAAATAGATTTTAGAGACTCGACACTATATGACATACAACGACCCAAATCCTGTAGAGAAGGTGGGATTCCCAAACCTAGCAGTGGCCATTGGAGCGGGACCGCCACTCATAAATCCAAATAAGTGTTTCTTCGGTTCTTCAATAAGGGAGAAATGATACCAATGATGAAAATAATGTCTCGAACAACCATTGCATCCACCGACCAATTCCAGCGCCAACAAACCGACATATTTTCGTTGTTATGTTCTTACACCAATTGTGGGACTCCTAGTGTCGAATGTATTCCAAGACCTCTGATATCATTTTCAAATCCAAGGCATAGATCATTCATATTGTTTCTTGGTGGAATCATAATCCATAATGAACGAATGCGTTAGGCCTTCCTTCGAACGCTCGCAAGGAACATTTATGGCAAATTCTTGCGCTGTGAAATCCACTCCAAGATCAACACCACTTCACGGTCTTTTGGCGTTAGGCCTTCCTTCGAACGCTCGCAAGGAACATTTATGGCAAACTCTTGCGCTGTGAAATCCACTCCAAGATCAACACCACTTCACGGTCTTTTGGAAAAGAACATGAATTTCAAAACTACTACCAAATATAACCATCGACGCCAACAACTATCGCCAAGTTTTAATTATTTTCTAACTTTAGTTGATCCTGCCCAACAAAACTCTGCCAATTATGTCAGGGACATTAACCGTTTCCAACGATACAAAGGAGATCCTCCAAATGGAGTCCCAGTTCTGTCAGCGGTTCTAGTTGGACCTTCCAAACTTGGATTCCATACATGTGAACACCTCCAAATCCATTTCCACATTCATATTCCCTGCCAATTATGCACTAGAGACCCGCCAGTGTTTCACCGTCGGTGGTTAGAACCATCAAACCTCTGTGAAAATCATCCCCATTACACCAAAAACATCTACGAAGATTCTGCATGAAATGACTATCATCGATCTTGGTGTTGTTGGGAATTGTAACTATTTCCCTGTAGAGTGTGGAGGGAAGTGATAGAAAAACAATATGAGATGCGTGGCACTTCCCCTGATGCTCCCTATCCTCGTAACAATTTTGCGATAATTTGGTTTCCAGCATGACAAAAAATTGCCATGTCTCTTAACTGAAGATCTTTGATACGATCTAACCGATGAAACCCACAATGATATTCATATTCCTCTCCATTTTCCTACCCAAGGTTTTGATATGCACGTTGTTCATTCCATTAGGTGCCATTATTTATGATTACATAAAGAGGTCACATAAAATAGGTCAATAGTGGGCATGAGGTTGGCAAAGCACTCCACATCAAACATGTGGCATGCATATTCATTCATACATAAATCCCCAATATTTACATTGAAGTTTTGTCGACTAATTCGATCTTTCACATGGTGATTACTTTCTTGGGATCTGCAATGAAAATCAATCCCTGGGTTGCGAGCGCGAAGGAAAAAAATGTCTTTGTGGGATTCAAACCTCTTCCCATCTTCACTTACCCTTGGTTTTATACACCAGGCGTAGGCTTCGATGCATGCATAGAGATCATTCTTGGCTTGTAGTTCGAGATGCAATTCTTCAATAATTCCATTGAGGACTTCTCCATGAAGCTGCAATATATCTTAAAGCTCTTGTTTCTTTTCTTCTGCAACTTGCAAAAGTCTCCTCAACTTCGCATTTTCAACTTGAATGTTGTTATTTATCTCTTCTAATGCTTGAAGTTATTCTTCTCACTTCGCTCCTTTTCCCATCATGCAAAGTAGTTAGCCTGCTCTGATACCACTTGATCTGAAAACAAGGGAGTACTTACACTACGCAAGTTTCCGATCGAGAATATTTTACTGGTGAATTATTTGCATACATATTAAAAGGCATATGAGTTAATTAATAACAATTATTTTAAACATCAATACATAAAAATTATGAACTCAAAATGGATAAATCACATGAAAATACAAGAGAGAGACAACTGATGTTGATAAGGGAGTTCGCCCCTCTTGGATACGTCTCTAGACCCACTTCAATTGGAATACATATCTCTTTCATTCATTCTTCAAAAGATGTTGGGATCTTATCATAAGTGAGTACATAAGAGATGCCTTCTCCTTCAATGAGGATTCAAGAACACTACTCACACTAATAACTCTCCATACATCAAGAAGTTTACTTCCTTACATGAATAAGTCTCTCAATACTTAGGAGTAGTAGCACTATGGCTCTCTAACTCCCCTCATTAATTCCTCATTACTCTCCTTCTCCATGAATATGGCTCACATAAGGAATTATATATTTTTTCCTCACTCACTCTTAAAAAAGAGAATTAATTCCTATATCCACAATAATAGGATCTAATTACAAAGAGGAAAAACAAGTTCCATAAAAGTAGGATCTCAAACTATCTTCAAGAACATAATGGAAAAAGTCTCAAAAACATCCAAAGAATATTCAACCATGCCCTTGATTCTCTCAACCTACCAGTGAGAAAATTGGAAAATTGGTGTGAGGTGGTTTCTCACATAAAAACCAATTTCCATAATTATAATTTTAATGAAAAATATGTGAGTCACACTTTCCCTCATAAGTATTAATCATTTTACAAAAATGAATTAATTGCATGAGTTTTTCAAAAGCTGATTTAAAGCATAATAAATTGCATGAGCATCTCACAAAGCATTAATCAAATAAAATGATAAATGCATGAGACTTAGCATCTCACAAAGCATTAATCAAATAAAATGATAAATGCATGAGACTTATTTCACAAAGCATTAACAAAAATGTGTGAGATTATAAAACTCATAAAATCATAAATTCACTACTTTTCAGTATTCTCACCACTTTTTCACCAACTTCAAATCAACCTGGAGAACAAAGTAAAGTTCCTTTCATGTGTGGAGATCCTCCTGGATCATACCTCTCCACAAAAGAACCTTTTGGTCCCCAAAAGTATCAACTTTATCTGTATGCAAATGTATTCAAAAGGAACATTCCTTCAAGAATCCTTCACCCACATACTTCACAATCAGAATGCAAAGCCAACACTTGCAACTAGTGCAAAACAAATGTTTGAAAAAGTGCACACCCCTATCTCCTTCACCTCTTGTTCTTAAATGTTGAAGCCCAAATCTGCATAAATTTACAACCTATAGATGATGATACCTATATTATAATCTTTGGGGTGTCTTACTTGCCAAGAGTTTATAAAATATTCGTTTGTCAAGTTTACAATACATGCCAAAATTAGGCTTAAGAAAAATCGTCTCATTCAATTATTTACATAATGATTAAAAAATGAAGCCACTTAAGGTGTAAGGTGAAAAAATAACTTCTCTCACTCTCCTCACATAAGAGTTTCTAAAAAAATCCTTTAACAATGCTTCATCATCAAATTTAACAAATCGTGGTTCCCAATCTCGGTACAAAACCAAAAGTTTTGAACTTTGTATATCATTCGGTGATGGCCACCTTGCCACCTCTGTCGACATCGAATTTCACCCTGAACCAGTGCTTCCATCAAAATAAACGACTCTCCATTCTTTTCTCTTGGCAATGACTACACAAATGCGTGATGTGACCCCTTCTAGCTTTCACTCGACAGTCGAACTGGTCACTCCGGTCAAGAGCTGGTCGAACGATGGGTGGAAATNNNCCCTTCTAGCTTTCACTCGACAGTCGAACTGGTCACTCCGGTCAAGAGCTGGTCGAACGATGGGTGGAAATGTAATTCCTTCAATATCCACACTAATGATATTAGCAGCGAAACAATTTTCCAGCTTGAGAAATTATCATTTAGAGACCCGACACCATATGAGATGAAAAAAACCCAAATCCTGTAGAGAAGGTGGAATTCCCAAACCTAGCAGTGGCCATTGGAGCAGGACCGCCACTCATAAATCCAAATAGGTGTTTCTTCAGTTCTTCAGGAATGGAGAAATTATACCAATGATGAAAATAATGTCTCGAACAACCATTGCATCCGCTGACCAATGCCAGCGCCAACAGACTGACATCTTGTTGTTGCTATGTTCTTACACCAATTGCTGGAATCCTAGTGTTGATTGTCTTCCAAGACCTCAGATATCGTTTTCAAATCCAAGGTGTAGGTAATTCTTCTTGTTTTTTGGTGGATTCATAATCCATAATGAACGAATGCGTGAGGTCTTCCTTCCAACCCTCGCAAGGAATATTTCTGGAAAACTCTTTCACTGTGCAATCCACTCCAAGATCATCACGACTTCACGGTCTTTTGGCAAATAACCCAAGTTTCAAAACTGCAACCAAATATAATCATCAACACCAACAACTATCGCCAAGTTTTAATTCTTTTCCAACTATAGTTGATCCTTCCCAACAAAACTCTACCATTTATGTTGGGGACATTAACCGTTGCCAACTATACAAAGGAGATCCTCCAAATGGAGTCCTAGTTCTGTCAACAGTTCTAGTTGGGCCTGCCAAACTTGGATTCCATACATGTGAACACTTCCAAATCCATTTCCACATTCATCGACCCTGCCAATTATGCATTGGAGACCCGCAATGATATTGATATTATCTAACCGATGAAACCTACAATGATATTAATATTCCTCTCCATTCTCCTACCTAAGGTTTTGATATGCACGTTGGTCATTCCATTCGGTGCCATTATCTCTGATTACATAAAGATGTCGCATAAAAGAGGTCAATAGTGGGGATGAGAGTGGTGAAGCACTCCACATCGAACAGGTGGCATGAATCTTCATTCATACATCAATTCCCATTCTTTACATTGAAGTTTTGTCGACTAATTCGATCTTTCACATGGTGATTAATTTATTGGGATTTATAATGACAATCAATGTCCGGGTTGTGAGCGTGAAGGAAAACAATGTCTTTGTGGGATTCAAAACTCTTCCCATCTGCACTTATCTTTGGTTTTATACACCATGCACAGGCTCTGATGCATGCATAGAGAAACATCAATAACATAATAAATGTAAGAGGGCTTACTAGAAGGTTCTTTCTCTAGAATGTCCTTACACATGAACTATCTAGCATACCGATATTTTCATGATGAAATCAAATATTACCAACAAATAGACTAATGTGCCAATACCCATGGCCACATATACATAATGCATCCTTGCATTGACTCTAGAATACCATATATCTATGTCATGTATTCCACAAGGGTGAGTTGGAAGGTCTAGTTAACATATCGACATGTCATCCAAACTCTTCCCAATTACTTGTTCGATAATTTGGATACCTTCCTCTTCAACGCATACACAACACTAGGGACATAATCCCTTAGTTTTCTTCTGTGTCGACACAAAGGTTGCAGTCCAAACATTGGTTATATAGGAGAAAACCATTGAGCACTTGTATGGTGTTATAGCCCTTCCATATCCAACCACAACATTGAATCACACATGGATATCTCTATTGAAATGCATTGCTATAGCAGGAGTGTGTCTGGTGAATTAACCTGATTATGATTTCATAACCAACATAACATAATATGTAATTAAATCTCACATAATTGAATTCAAGATTTAAAAAACATTTATATACCCAAGTCCCAATGACTTTACATCAATTCAAATATTGAAATTTAACTCAAATATTGAATTTTGATTGAAGGAAATCTTACCTCAATTCCCTTCAATATTTATGCATTATAAGAAATAGAAATGCATACTTTCATGGTTGCTATCAACTTACTTGATGCTACCTAATCCACTAGTATCTTGTAGAAGCTCACATGATTCCTTTATTAACCCTTTGATTAACGTATTACCGTCCTCATTTGTCTTCTTACAGATGGTTGTCATATGAAGCAGTAGCATCTTCAACATATTCAACCATAATATACACATTTTTCTTGTATAGATAATCCATCATTACACTAAAAGGACAACACCTTCTAGCAAAGGTTTTTAGTGTTCCAAAATTTGGAATTTTTTTCAAAAACACCTCCGCTACAACCTCCTCTATTGCTTGCATAGGTTTTAATAGATGTTCCATATAACTAAAATTATTAGGTAAAACGAAGGTTGTAAAAGAGGTTTATTTATTTATTTATTTATTGGTGCTTTTATTGTCAAAATGCACCAATTATCACTTACATAAAACACCCCAGTATGTACTTAAAACTAAAATGCACCGACGCTCCATTACATTAAATGCTCTGGTATGTACATAAAACTGAAATGCACCAGTGCACCATAACATAAAATTTCCCGTTGCATACATTAAAAAAATGAATTGATGTGCCATTACATAAAATCCCTCGATGCATACATAAAATTAAAAGGCACCAATGGATTTATATTTATTATGCCCCAGATTCCCATTTTGTTGTTTGCAACATTGATTCTCTTATAATTTTCATGCACTAGTTCTGTATTGCTTACATATGGATCATCCGGGATTTCTTAGTTTATTGATGCACTTGTGCACTTTTATTTTATGTACATCCTAGTGCTTGTATAATTTGTACGTTCCATTGCTTATGCAATTCCTATATTACCCTATGCACTAAAAGGTATTGGAATTTGAATATTCAAGGTGAGATGTCAACTCCATTCTTTTTTCTCAAGCACCATTACTTTTATTACATTTAAAACACCGACGATTTTATTATATTTAAAGATATGGTGCATTTATGTTATTTAAAGCACTGATGCTTTTATTATATTTAAAGAACCAATGTGTATTTCTCACGTGCACAACGTAAAATTATGAAACGATATATATTTTCACATGTTATATGCACTGGTGCTTTAGTATACTTAATATGCATTAGTTCTTTAGTATACTTAATAGGCACTAGTGTGTATAACACCTTAAAAAACATTGATTTCTATATTATGGTACACACCATTTTTTGAGTTCATAAGAATGCAGCGATAGGTATATATTTTAATTAATTGATTTTTTTACAAATTTTCAGTTAATTATCTCAAAATCATTTAATTTTTTTTTTAATAATAATGTTTTTTATATTTTTGTTATTGCATTTTGATATAATGATTGCATTAATATGATATCCAATGGATTACACCTCTATTATTTGCAACAATTTAAATCAACCACATATTAATTAATCAACAACACAACATTTTACAACAATTGACAATGCAATAAAATAAGAAACTCATTTTATTATATATGAACAAGAGATCCATGGTCATACAAAATGGGACAATGTAAAGTTCTACAATAATAAAAATGGAACCAATATCTAATTGTTACACTTTACGGTGACATGTGATAATGTAATTGGGACATTATGTCCACTACATTAAGCAAAATCCCTGATTTTTACAGATAGATATTCCAAAACATACAATTTGCACTAACATTCAATTATATTGATTGTCATTCACCACTTGAACTGTTGTCATCTCTTGAGTTGCATGCATCCCTCATTTCTTGATCAGTGGTAGGTGATATTGTACTTTGGTTATTTAAACATATGTTTTCTTTCTTGATTTGTTTTTGACATTCCATATGTTCATGTTTCAGCTCTACAAACATAGAAATAAAGTGTAATAAGTAAATCTATATTTATATCCTAGAATATACATGATTACATAAATAAATAAAACATAGCATAGTTTCCCCTTGTTTTTCTCTTGGATTTTTCATAATCTTTCTAAAAAAAGAAAAAAAGAACAATTTTTTTTAAATGCACATGAAAGTAAATATAGAAAAAAAAAATTAATTTGGTAATTATTGGAACATATTATAGAAAAACATGTTTAGTAATAATACATTTTAAATGATTAGTTTTTGTTATTGCAAGTCTTTTCTATTGGAGGTATCAATGGTCTCATTGACCATGGCTCCAGAAATGCTTCATGTAGTTTACGTATAACCTAATCCTTTGAGTCACTGGATTAATTTTTGTTTTGAAACTGAAAAGTACATCTATACATTATTTCCAATATATCCCCCAAATATATGTAAAACAATTTTTCCCTCGCATTCAATTCAAGAACCACTCCAGATGCACCGATGACCAAGTCGTCATCATCATTTACATCCTTAATCATTTTTGTCCTCTTAGGATGAGATTCCATTCCCTCGCTATCAGTCCTTGCATAACATTAAAAAATGTGAAATCGAGTCTTTAAAACTTGTTGGTGATTACTATTAAGAAAATCAATTTTTGTTAAAAGTCAAAGAAAAAATTCATGTTTATTATGTTTCGATCCATTTGTTTCCTTTCTTTGCAACATTTCCATAAATATTTTATGCTCTTTTGCATTCATATTGCAAACAATCTTATCGAGTTTCTTCAAACATTTTCTCTACATGACACACATTAACCAATACACATCATTAATTTAAGCTTACAAATATATTATTTTTTTAATAAAACTTAAAGAAATTGTCTCCCTCTCTTGTTGGGATGAGGTACCATCATGGTCATTGCAATAAGATGTTTTCCTTGAAATTCTCGCATCCATATTGTATAAAACAAAATCATGAATCATCAGAAATATAAATTATACTTTTTTTACACAATCTAGTATGTCGGTGCACGTCATTAAACAGAATGCCCCAGGGTGTCAAACATATATATGCATTGGTGCATACTATTAGTCATTTCACACCACTAACCCATATGCATATGATACTAAAATATATACTATTTATATTTTTGATTAATCGATGATTTCGATAGATATATGTGACCCAATGCGCTTTTCTGTATAGTGAGCACCATGGTGCTACCTCTGTATAGTGTGCCCCAGTGCAATTTTCCTATATAGTGTGCATCACATACTACATAATTTGTTTTTATAAAATAATTGACAACGACATGGTTTGGGATCTGATGCAATAATTGGTACCATTGCAACATATACCAAATTCCCCATATACAACTAAATAAACCATATAAATATCTATTTCTTAAAAAATATAATCTACATATAAAATATAGAGAGGGGAACTAAAAAAAACAAGAAATTTAGGGCTTCCAATATCAAAGTTAACTATGAAACCCTTTTTTCTTATTTTAACGTGCATTGAAAACAAATTGATTGAAATGATTAGTAGAATGGAAACAAGTACCTGGAATTTCTTGTCTACAGGTTTGTATGTGTCCTATGGATCCCTTCCAAATTTAGCACTTCAAAAAGTATACCCACTTGTTATAACCCTAATTTTCACCAGACATGCTTACTTGGCATCAGGCCATCTCAGATTCCTCTTTTGCCAAAGCACTGCTGAACAACTCTTCTTAAAAACCTCTTTTATAAAGGCCCACGTGCCCTACTCCATTAATGCATGCGTGTACACGCTAGCTGACCCAAAACAACCTGCGTGTACCTACAAAAACATGAAAAAAGAAAAGTTGTCGACGGAACACACAGCTTTGGGTGAGTTAACTAAACCTTCCAGCCATGCATGGCCGAGGGTTCGTCCAAATACCTAGCTTCTTCTAGGCTATAAGAGAAGGGTTAGGGGTCCCATTTGGAAGAGGAGAATGATAGTAGAGAAACTATTCCCATTTTCCCAACCCTTTAGCCATCCTTGTGCAAAGAGAGATACAGAACAAAGAAGTTGGAGGACATTTGAAGAGGAGCCCAGGATTAGGTTCGCGGAGTGGTGGCCGGTCTCGACATTGTAAGTTGATTCATTAAAGTTATTAATAAAGAAATGCTTTTCCTGTCCCACTATATGAGTTCTTCATAGTTTATCGAATATATGTTTGAATCTCTAACCCATTAATCTATAGGTAAAATGCATGTATAGTTTGTTTCTTGTTTTGTATGCAGGTCAGCTTGGGAGGAGAGCTGCTAACAAGTGATCAAGTGTGAAGAAGGATCGACATCAAACGTCTGAAACAAGGTATGCTCGTCTAACCATGTATTTGCTTAAAAGAAATGGGGATTAGGTCTAGGACGACAGTAGAAAGTAGGTTTCTTTTGGTCATATATGCATGCATAATATAACCCTAAATGCTAATCCGTAGGGGGATTTCCCACTCACAATTGAATTGGCAACCGTACTAGGGAAGTCTCTAGGGTTCCTGGGAATATTTTTGGGTTTTTTTAAAAAACTGGTTTCCTTTCCTATTTTTAAAGTTTTTGCAAAGTCTGAGCTAATAGAGATCTTGGTCTTCCATACCAGCTATCTCTGTTTCTTTGCTTGACTGTATTTTTTTTCCTGAGACCCACAGAGGTACATGCAGCTTGTATAAGGTCTACACATGTGTACTCGCGCCCTACATTCTTACAACCCACGTGTAAACACTAGTTGAAGAAGTAACAATAGCATGTATGATTCCAGAAAATTTTTGAGGTAGTCATCCTCTTCCCTGTCATAATTAGTCATTCTCATGGGTTTTCTGGAACTCTTTCTAGTCTTGGTTGTTTGCAGTCTATAGCTTAGGTTTCACCTTAGATTGGTTTGTTCTATGAATTTTTCCTTGCATTATTTTCTTTTTTCTGTTAAAGAAAGTGTCTGAGCCTTCAAAAGATCCTGGTTCTCAGTATTAGTGGTCTCTGCCTAGTTTGGATTGTCTTTTTTTACTTGTTTTAGAGTTTTAGAGATACACGTGGCCTGTATAAGGCCAGCACACATGTCCAGGCCCTCTGACACTACACAGCTCGTGTGCACATGCTTGTTGTTGAACTGTCAGCAGCGTGCTTGTGAATGATAGTTTTTGTTGAAGGTGAGGCAGTCATCCTTTCCCTTGACAAGAGTTATACCTCTCAGGTTTTTGAGTCTCTGTCCTAGCAATCAGTAGCTTAGGTTTGATCTCAACCATAGCCTTCTTTTTTCATTTAAAAGTTTTCATCAAAATTTTCTTTAGGGTTTTTAGACAAGTGTGAGAGCCCTTTTTTAAGTTGCTAGTGTGTGATTTTTTGAAGTGATTCTTTACGATATGTGATTAGGCCAGAAGTTCTTATTGGTTTTGACTTGTTGATATTTTTCCTTTTTGCTTTGTGAGCATTCAAATAATAAAAAAAAATCTTTCATTTCTTTGTTTGATTGAAAAGTGTTGTCTTGCATTAGTAACCAGGGAAAAGTCTTTTCTTTCATAAGTTCTTGACAATTTACTTAGATCGTAAGTAGCTCATATTCGAGTGAAATCCTGCTTTGAGTTTGTTGTTCAAAGATCTTAGAAAAAATTTTAAATTTGAAAAGTTGTTTAAAATTTGCGTTAAGTGAAGGTTTTTGTTTCCATCTTTCTGTTTCTTTTTACTTTCGTCTTTCAAACATCACTAGTTTCACTTTCATAACCTTTGACATAAGACAAGCCATAAAATTAATGCTAAATCTAAAATTCATTAGACTTTTATGTTTGTAGGGTTAACCAACTAGTTCAGGATTAGGGCCTTGAATTAGGTTGGAGAGGAAAGTCTTCAAGGCCATTAAAATCAAACATTGGAGTCTGAGTTAGGGAGTGTCCAAGTCCAGTATCGTGAAATTTATCCGGGACCCCCTCTAACACATGGGATAAACACGAGGTCGCGTACGGAAAGGTAGCAGAGATAACCCCTCCAAAGTTGGACCAATCGTAGTGGAGAACATATATAGAGGGCTTGTCTTGGGATTCCGTCGATTGCATTTGCCATAGAGCTTCATGGGTCTAGAATCCTTTCGAGGTCCTCATTTGTCTTCCAGACCACTTTCTCTCGATACCCTTGACAAGTTTCAGGATCGATACCCTGCTCATTGTGGTCTACCCGATTTTCGACTGTACCCGCCTGGTGACTGTTCACACGTTGGCAACCTAGTTGCCTATCTTTTTTAGGGACATACATAGGTGACTGCGGGGGTATACCGCAGTACCTAGGATGGACATCGGGCTACGCTTTGCAGAGTATACCCAGAGGGTGCTTCCATGTTCAAGCTGCACTTGCACTAGTAAGTTTCTCTAGTGTTGGTTGTT
>CBVK0100230963.1:0-19312 GCA_900067695.1 Picea abies | reverse complement strand
TCTAAGGTATGTTATTTGCATGTCATCTTACCATTTTTTCTATAACTTGTTTTCTATAAAGATTCAGATGGTGAAATAACTATGGTACTGAGATGACATATCAAGGTACCTTTGGTAAAAAATTCATCTCTTGGTTCGCTATAATTATGGAGATACACTCTATGGAAGATAGGGTTTGTGACTAGTCCTGAAGCTAGTCAATAAACAGGTGTTCCGAGTAAAACAGTCATAACTTCTTCATATAGAATCCAAATGAAGTAGGACCACTTCCATTGGAAATAGTATGGACTATAGGTTTGTGTGTGCGAGTTTCATAATTGGATGTTAAATATTGAGCGCGGGGCATGCTGTACAAGTTGGGTATTACAAACAGACCAGAATTGAATAAAGTCTACCATTCTTTCTATAACATCTTTTTGGGGAGGATTCAAGGAGTGAAAATTAGAGGATTTTTAGAGAATACATTGAGTAATATTATCTATAGGATCAAAGAATTCCAATAATTGAAGAATTTCAGAAATTGAAGAAGTCTTAGGAAGGATTATCAGGTTCTATGTGATGATTGGTTGATGGTGATGATTTAATGTAAAGTTTTATTATCTCTCATATATTGTTGGGTGGAAGGAAGGGGCAAGCATGGAGAGTTCAAATCTCTCTTTATATTGGAGGATTTTATCTTCCTCTTGGAGTTTTATCCCTCCCTCTACATTTGGAAGCATTAGCTACCTTTGGAAGTCATTACTTCCCTTGAAAAAAAACTATTGATTATTTCTCATATATTGTGCATGGTGTATTGTGGTGTATTGGTGTAAATATTATACTATTGTTCATTGCTCATTGGATATAATTGAATGGTTTAAGTATAAGTTGTAAAAGGTTTTTAAATTGTACTTGATACTGATTCACCCCCCTCTCAGTATCAACAACCATATTATTGAGTTTTATCATTTTGACTTATATCATTTGGACATATATCATCTTAACTTACGTCGATTGTTGGACATGTATCATTTTGACATGTTATTGATCTATTGTCATATTTGACTTTCACTTGTTGTAGTTATATATAATGATGATCTTATTAGTATTATAGATATAAGTTGTTTGACATGATACTTATCTAATATTGATATATTTGACTAGTTTTAATTATAGATGATGATCATGTTATAATCATTATCTTGTTATTTTATATATATTGTATGTTGTAGATTTAATTTAGATGGATATTTAATAAGTATAATGATATTGTTAGTTTGCATGGATGTCCAGTTCCCTAAAAATTCTTTATAAAAGCTATCATATAAAATACTTCAAATGTAATATGAGTTACTCTATAATAATATAGGTTTTTTAAGATGCATGATATATTTAACTAATTAACTTGAAATAAAAAAAAGTTAAATTACTAAATGGGAGATAAAAAATGACACAACATGAGTTGTTAAAATGGAAGCAAAATGTGGCTCTAAATGGAAGTAAAACTCAACATTAAATTTGAAGCCATACTTGGAGCTATTTATGGATCTAAGTAGGAAGCTAAATTGGTTGCTTAACAAGAAGAAAAATTGGATGCTAATTAAGAAGCAAATCCCAACACTAAAAGGAAACAAACCTTGGACCTAAAAAAGAAGCAAAACTAGATGCTAAAAAGGAAGAAGACCTTGGAACTAAAAGGAAACAAACCATGGAGCTAACAAGGAAGGAATTTTGGAAGCAGAAAAGGATGCAATAATGGAAGCACATCTTGGTGTTAATTTGGAAGCCAAAATAGAAGCTATTTTTGATGCTACACTAGAAGAAAAACATGAAGCATGATTGGGAGCTAAGCTAGGTGCCACACCTGGATCTAAACTAGGTGCTAAACTAGGAGCTAAACCAGGAGCTAAACTAAGAGCTAAACTAGGAGCTAAACTAGGCGCTAAACCAAGAGCTAAACTAGGAGCTAAACCAAGAGATAAACCATGAGCTAAACTAAAATCTAAACCAAGAGCTAAACTAGACGCTAAACCAGGAGCTAAATTAGACACCACATATGGAGCTAAACTAGGCGCTAAAACAGGAGCTAAACTAGGTGCTAAACCATGAGCTAAACTAGGAGCTACACCAGGAGCTAAACTAGGCGCTAAACCAAGAGCTAAACCAGTAGCTAAATTAGGTGCCACAACTGGAGCTAAACTAGATGCTACACCATGATTTAAACCAGGCAATATTTTTGGCATTATTTAGGGAGCTATATCACATTTTAGGCGCTAAACTAGGCGCAAAATCAGGAGCAAAACTAGGAGCTAAATAAGAAGCAAAACTAGGTGCTAAAAAGGGAGAAAAACTAGGCGCTAAAAAGGGAGCAAAACATGGCGCTAAAGAGGGAGCTAAATTGGGCACTAAAATAGGTGCTAAATACAATTCCCAAGTGAACACGTCGTTTAGTGATGGGTTTTGTGCTCTCTCATCAACCCAATTTATGCCCTCAAATTCACTAAAATCTGGCGCTAATGGCATGTTTTTTTGTAGTGTTCTAGTTGGGATGGTGCACTGGGGATTACCCCTTGCTGTTTTCAAGAGAATTTAGATCCATCAATAGAATTGGCGGTAGAAGGAGGGCCATCATTTATGGATTATATAAACGATTTAAATAAGTGAAATCAGTCTTCGGGAAATAATCCCACTCCTTCCATGTTCCCTTGAATTGAATCTGAACACGAAGTTATCTACGAAGACTCAAGACCTAATTTTAGAAGTGCCTCAGGCAGCCTAGAAACTCATTCCGAGACTTGGTTTCATATTCCACAAGAAGAGATTTCTGAAACACGTAGGATTACACATTCTTATGAAAAAATTCTTGGCAAGTTACCAACAGCCTCTAAGCTTCCTAGGAGAAAAACAACCTGTGTAGAAAAACCTAAGACATATCTTGAGTTTTACGTAGACTCTGTAGACAAACTCATTGAAATTGCTCTGCAAGAACTTCTAGGATCCTTAAGTCGATTTGCACGTTTCCTTGTTGAACTGGAAGAGATTTGAAGGTGAACAACCAGAGATTACTTTAGAACAACTAATGGGTGGAAAAAAACCCATAGGGAAGTTATACCTTGCTGGAGGTCCCAAGGTGCTATGAATTTGGTTGGATAGATACATAAAATTCCAAAATAATTTGATAAAGTCCTACCAAAATTTGATCCAGATAAGTATGGGTCCCCAGAAGACCATTTAAATAATTTCTTCCTAGACACTCATTCACTTAATGTCCAACATAAAGATGTGGTTTGTAGGCCTTTTCCTTATACTTTTCAGGCAAAGCATCTACTTGGTATTTCATCCTATCTTCTAGTTCTATAACTGAGTGGGATGATTTTGAAAGGCTATTTATCACGAAATTTGGAGAAAGGAAAACAACTGTGTCTTTGCACAAAGAGTTGGGAGCCATCAAAATGGATAAGAAAGAGAAGGTAAAAGATTTTAACCAAAGGTTTCTCAATGTATTAATCAAATTTCCCCATGACGTGGCTCCGGTGCAATCCTTGGAAATTGAATATTATACGACAACATTAATTCCTTCCATTTGAATCTTTGTAAAAAGGGCTAACAAAAACACTTTAGCACTTGACTTTGATGAATTTGAAACAATAGAAAAAAAACTCTCTTCCTATGAGAACCACTCATATATCGAGGAAACCAAAATGAGTCGGAAGAGACCCTTTTTATTAACTAAACCATCCGAAAAGGAACCAAAGGATATCGATAATGTGGTTAAATTGGTAAATAAAGTGTCTAACGAAGAGGTTGATCTTAAAAGGAATGTCGGTGAAGGTTCATCAAAACCTCAAACTTTTCAACCATTCTTTAAGAGACAAGATATTCCACCAAAACCACCTGAACCACCTCACATGGATTTTAACCTAGATAGCTTCAACAACGATAGTTTTTCTCTTATCAGCAACATAACCACCCAGAATGAACTTGGAATCAATGGGTCAAATCCATTACATTGGTAATAAGTTAGTTGTTAGACCAACAAATCTTAAATGATAAAATCACCATACAAGATCCCATTGATACTATTGATGAGATTTCCCCAGAATTTGCCATGCCTTTTTGGGACTGGTGTCCAAAATCAGACAATGAACATATTTAAGAGGTATTTATCAAAGATATGTCAATCTTCATGGATACTTCTCCAAGAAGTTATAACTTACGCAACAAAGGTCCAATACCTAACACCTCTTCCTCCTTCAAAGAAGATAACACCCCTCCCCCTGCTCCTCCAAAACCAAATGACACATCTCAAGGGAAAATCAACAACAAAATAAGAAAATCTACCCCAACCAACATAGATAAACCTTGTATGTTTGCCTCAGATGGAAATAATGCCAAGCTTAAAACCTGTGAACAGAAATTGAAAAAAAACAATGAACTAATCCAATACATGTGCCCTTGACTACAATGTGGTAGAGGACATGAAGAAAATGAAAGCAAATATTTCCATGTTCAATATTTTTTCTTTACCACAACAATGTGAACTCTTACACAATGCTCTTAGTCCTGATGATGCTTAGAAAAGGATGATTGTTGTTTCTGAAAATATAATTCCAGAAAATGATGCACAAGAGATACATAAGGTAGAAATAACAACAACCATAAATGCATCTATTCATATAGGTTCTTTCTCAAAATATCAGGTACCACCTTATCTGTTTACTTATGAGATCTTCAATTTCAATGTGCATAATTGTTTGGAAGATTCGGGTGCATTGTCTAACATAATACCCTTTTCTGTATACCAAAAAATAAACATTATTCCACAAATAACAAGAACCAGAATCATATAGCTAGATCAGACATACGCCAAAGTAAAGGGTGAACTCAAGGATGTCTTAATCAGACTATCATCAGATCCTAGAGTGCACCAAATGATAGATATCATTGTTGTTGATATACTAGATATTTATGGGTTGCTTAAGTAGAGATTGGTCAACAAAACTTCAAGGTTACTTTTCCACCGATTGATCTCAATTATGGCTTCCTTACAAAGGCAAAGAAAATCAAATCCGTGTGAATAGTGAAGCACACATGAAGCACACAGTGACAAAATTGGAAGGTAAGAATGAACCCATAATCTTTGTCATTATTTCATGGGTAATTACTTTTTTTAGATTGATTATGGATGTTATGAGTCATAGACATCTGAAGTGCCATCATAATTACAATATGAGCTATGCCTGCAAATCCTTAATAACACTTGTACAATATTAACTAACATAGGATTTAGTTCAACTAACAAAACCAAAGTTCCTGATATGTGTACCATGTTCTTCGATGGCTCTAAAACACAGGATGGAGTCGGAGCAGGATGTGTTATAAATTATCCTAGTCAAGGCAAAATGATTATATCATGTCTCTTAGAGTTTGAATGTACCAACAACACTATGGAATACAAAGCCTTAATTCATGGCCTTAAAAATCCATTGATATTCATGTGAAATATATTAAGGTGTTTGGTGATTCCGAAATCATTGTTCGACAGTCAAGAAATATTATTCACTCCTATATCTGCATCTAAAGTCTTATCAACAAGAGGTATGGGATCTACTTTATTCATTCGATGCATTTAATATTACTTCTATACCTTGTGATCAAAATATAGATGTATTGGCCAATGCAACATCTAGATTCATGCCCCCTGATGATGGGTTTTCAGTTGAAATGATGTTTAGGTCCTCCGTACTGGATAACATCACAAATTGGAGAGTATTCAATAGCGACATGCAGATTATAAATTTTCTTACTAGTTCAGACACTTTCCAAGATTCGGTGATCGATGATGAAGTACATCAACAAGAGTTACAAATCTATCGAGAAGAGGCCAACAAGGTCAAAACCAATTGTGTCCTAAAGAATGTTTTAACTCTTGAGAAACTATTCAATTTACAATCAAAGTTTAGGAGGCAAACCAACCCGAAGACCAACATTTCTACTATGACGCACTTCTTGGTCAACCTTGGAACCTATGAACAACCCAAATATGCAATATAGGCACCTATTTTTTAGATACATAAAAACATACTTTCACGTAACTGTTTAAGAAGTATCAAGATGTTTTTTCTTGGACTTATGATGATTTGAAAACATATGATACTCAAATAATACAACATGTGATTCCTATTAAAGAGGGTATCAAGCCATTCTAGTTGAATGTTAGAAAGATGCATCCTACTCTCAAGCATCTTATACAAAGAGAATTAAAGAAGCTATGGGATGCTGGAATCATCTATAAAGTTAGACATTCAACCGAGGTTTCTAATATGGTGCTTGTAAGAAAAAAGTCAGGAGAAGTCATAATTTGTATGGATTTCCAAAATCTAAATCATGCTTCTGACAAGGACAACTACCCCGTTCTCCTGATGGAACAAATCCTTCAAATCATTTCAGGGTCTGAGCTATTTTCTCTATTAGATGGGTTTTCAGGATATAATCAGGTTCTTGTAGAAGGACCCGACTGATTAAAAACCACATTCTGGACCAAGTGGGGAATGCAGGCTTATAGAAGAATTCCCTTTAGCTTAATGAATGCAGGAGCCATGTTTCAAAGGGAAATGGATATCGCTTTTAAAGGATTAATCAGTCAAAGCATGGTGGTCTACCTTGATGATGTCACTGTTTATTTAAAGAAAAGGGAAGATCATCTGAAGCATCTAAAACATATATTCGAATGATGTAGGAAGTATGGGATTTATTTAAATCCCAACAAAACCATATTTTTTGTTTCATAGGGCATATTATTGGGACATGTGATCTCAAAAGATGCAATTTTGGTGGACCCGGAAAGGACAAAAGCTATTCTATAAATTCCCCCATCACATAGCAAAAAATCAATGCAATCATTCTTTGGAAAAATCAATTTTGTAAGAATATTCATCCCATATTTCACTGAAATTATAAATTCACTTCAAAGAATGATAAAAAAGGACATTCAATTTAAATGGACACTAGTGGAGAATGAAGCATTTGAAAATATCAAAGATTTCATAGCTGCTGCACCATCTCTGCAGAGTCCAAATTTCACCAAATATTTCTTGTTATATATGTTTACAACTAGTCCCTCATTGGTAGCAGTGCTCACACAAAAATATGAACAAGGAGACGAATATTTTGTCATTTTTATGAGCATTGGATTACAAGGTGCTGAACTAAACTATCCCCCATTGGATAAGATAACTTTTGTTGTCCATAAATCCATCAAACACTTCAGACCTTATAACCTAAAAAACCATACTAAATTTGTTGTCCCTCACCCAGAGGTCATCTCATTGTTCGTTCAAAGAGAAATGGGAGAGCGATGAGGAAACTTGATGACATCCTTACAAGAATACAAACTTGAATTTAAACCAGCCAATATCGTAAAAGGTCAAGGCTTATGCAATTTAGTGATGAAGAACTAGAAGAGGATGGGTGGCTGGATGAACCAACAATGTACACTCAATAAGTTCCATATGTCCCAACGATTGAGGGTTCATACTATAATGACCTAAAATATTACTTGCATCATGGCACAACCCCTGGTTACCTTAATTCTAATAAGAAGAGAGCACTCAGATTGAAATCTCTGCAATATTAGTTGTTGCATGACATTCTATTTAGAAAGAACTATGATGGGGTGTTAATCAGGTACCTTGAGAAACAAGATGCTAACAAGGTCCTAAAGAACATGCATGATGGACCTGCTGGGGGCCATTTTTCGGGAGACACAACAACTCACAAAGTACTGAGAGGTGGGTATTATTGGCCCATGTTGTTCAAGGAAACACATGTATATTCAAGAAGTTGTGAAGCATGCCATAAAGCTACAGGGAGAGAATGCAAAGCAGATACTCCACTCCGACCTATTTCTATTGAAGAAACTTTTGAAAAATGGGGTCTGTACATCATTGGTGAGATTAAGCCACACTCCTCCATAGAACACATGTATATTCTGACTTCTACTGATTATTTTACATGATGGATTGAAGAAATACCATTGGTAAAAGTAAATGAAGAGGTAGTGATTATCTTTTTTGAACAAAACATCATCACAAGGTTCAAAGTTCCTAACTCTCTAGTATTCGAAAATGCAACTTATTTTTATCCTTAAAATTATCCGAGTTTGCAATAGAGAAAGGGATCATTTTGAAGTACTCTGTCAATTATTACCCTCAGGGAAATGGCTTAGTAGAATCCACGAACACGAACATAATTTGCATCCTCAAATGAAGCTTGGTTGATCATCAAATAAATTAGCACAATGATTCATCAAATCCCCTATGGGATGATCACATCACTCCTAAGGGCTACATAGGAAATTCTCCATATTTCCTTGTTTACATGAAAAAAGTTGTCTTACCCTTAAATATTTACCTTCCTTCCCTGCAACTCACTCATCTTTCTCGAGGAAGAGAGTGCCTTGTCATTCAATGATGCATTGATACCTTGCCTTGTACATTGTTTGAGGCATATCTTGGTGATGTTGGGAATATGTTTTGAGATATGTTATTGTTGATATTAGGATATGATTTTGATGATGATGATGTATTAGTATCAATGAAATTATCATTGACATGTTGATTATCAGTGACAGTGATAGGTTGATTATCAATTGAGTCTCCATTTATATTTCAGGGCAACAGGGTGGTGCAAGGTAGGAGATCGAAGTCTCCTTCAGGTTGGTGCCTGTAAACTAGGGGGTTGGAGCCTCCTTCCAGTTGGAGCTAGAGAATATAAGGAATTGGAGATTCCTTCAGGTTGGAGCCTACAAATCAGGGGGTTGGAGCCTTCTTCTAGTTGGAGATGGAGAATCTAGGGAGTTGTAGATTCCTTCAGGTTGGAGCTTGTAAATGAGGGATTGGGGCCTCCTTCCAGTTGGTGCTAGAGAATTTTAGAAGTTGATGATTCCTATGAATGTAATATTCTTATATATAATAAATCATTTAGTGTTTTTCTCCCATTTGGGTTTCCACGTAAAACTCTCTTGTGCACTATGTATGATGTGATGCATTATTGAATGGTACTATTTATGGTTATATGTTTATGATATATTAAATGCAATAATAAGTGAATGAAATCATTGATGAGTTAATGTTGGGATTGAAAATGGTAAAAAGTGTTCAATACTAATTAACCTTGTTGGTGCACAGTTGTAAGAGCCTAGGTTCAAGTTATCTTAACCAACAAAACCTTTCAGACACTATCCCTTTTGACATCACCTGCATGCAAGTGAAGTCTCACCTGAGGCATCTATTGGGGCCACATGAATCAAGTTTCTTTAGGAGTGAGGGGATGGGATGCGATCATCTTATTCATTCTTACTTATTTGTTATGTGCACATTATCATGTATTTGTTCTTCCTTGGTTACTTAGGGAATTCATTTATATAGTACCATTATATTGCATATTGCAACATAAACTATTTGTTGTAATGTTCATAACTACTATGCAGTGATCATATAATAAACTGATCTAGTCTAACATGCATAAAGAGGAAATTCATGATCAATCACTTAAAATACAAGTAGACATTGTAATTAACGTGGTCCACCCAACTTTAGGCTACATCCACAATGACTGGCCTCTTTATTATGCTTTCTGTAATCATCTCAGTCTTGCGCATTGTGCTTACAATAGTGATATCATGTTATCTTTTCCTTCATCTTTCCTATCTGATCTGCAGTGCAAGCCTCTCTCTGCAACTTCTTTCTAACACTCAGACATGTACCCTCCCATTCTCAGTCTATTCTCTCACTCTCCGCTCGAGCGAACCAACTAAAATAGATCAGAAAAAATGGAAACCCCTATCTTCCCAACCCGTTAAAAATTTATGCATGAACTCTAAGTCTCAAAATCCTACTTTACTTATTCCCAAAACCCTATCACAACTCATTTTGACTCATGACCACTCATGTTGACTTTGTTCGGGATGACTTTTCCTACTTTTTCATCTACATGCTTCTTTTGGCATACCAAACTACTATCCTTCCTTTTCTACCACTTTATCTTCCTGCTTTGATCTCTATTGTATTCTCCTTCTTTATTCTCTACTAGGTATGATTTTAATGCGCACTTCTGAGCCTATATATGCCTTTACTGTGCACTATGTTCCTACCTTATCTTCTTTCTCCTGATGATGTGCATATCCTCCATACTTAGTATTTTCCTTAAAATGGTATCCAAAATGCCTATCCAACAGGCCCCCAACACTCACATGTGGCACATCCTGAGCCACTCAAGCCTGTTGCACGCTCCTCCATGCTTCTATGAAATTTTGGTAGGTGTCCTTTGTTGTTGCGACTTCCTTTGTTACTTCTTCCTCTACTCCCAAAATTTCCTCTATGCCCTACACAATAAAGGTCATGAGATTCTCTTCCATGTCCTACGCTGATTGCTTCACTTTACTCTACGTAGCTGCTAATTCCCACATAAGCCTTAGTGCCTCATCTTGCAATAGTCCCAAGTGCCGCTGGAGAATTTTCTGTTGGTCCCTTATCTTTTCACTTTCCTTGTATGACTTCTTTGTGCCAAAATGGTCGCCATTTGTTCAACAAGAAGTAGGGTGTTTCATGGATTTTTTGCCCCTTTTCCAGTTGTGCATGTCCCTTCATGCCTAAATTAACTATCTAATTCACTAGTGGTGCAATGAATGATTAATTTATTGCCATGTCTTCAGTTTGATTTGTTCCTCATACTGCCAATCTGTCACGATTCCCAACAACTATTTCCATTTATGTCTACACATCGTCTTTATGCCCTGGAATTAATCACACTTTAACCATTGTTTCCTCCCTTTTAATTCCTTTAATGATCAAGACATCTTGTTTCACATGTTTCTTTTGTGCATACCTAACTGTTTCTGTGTTGTTTCTTGCATCTGTGCAACACTCTTTTTTTTTTGCGCGATACTTCTTGCAGTCTACCTTTGTATTTCTTCTTGGTTTTCCTTTTTTTACCTTCTTTCTTCCCTTTTTATACTATTTGTTTGTTTTCCTCCTTTTCCTACTATTTGTTTATTTTCTTCTGTTTTACCTTCCTACTATAGTGAAAATACTATGATACATGTGTTCTTGCAAAGTTCATATTAATGCACAGATGGTCGACCGTCTCTATAGAGTTTCAACCGAAATCCATTCACTATTCCTCCCAACGATTCTCCACTCAATATTTCCAACTACACTACACTTGCCTCCATCACATGATGAATCATGTAGGGTCCTAACCAATGCATTTGAAACTTCCCTGGATGCTGTCTAAACTTATTGTCGTAGAGTAATACTAAGTCCCCTACTCGAAGCCTTTTTTTTTTAATATGTCTATCATGCCATGCATTTTCTTTTTCCTTCTGAACTTGCTGGTGGAAGCCTATGACAAACCAATATTCTTCCAACTATACTAACAGTGATAATATCTCCTATACTATTCCACAATCTGAAAGATCAGTGATCGTTGCAACACACATGATAGGTAGAATAAACTCCATCAACATCACTACTTCTTGGCCATAAACCAACCTAAAAGGTGTCTTCCCTGTCAAATTTTTTCTTGTAGTCTTGTATTCCCATAAAACTATAGGAACCCTTAAGTCCCAATCATCTCTCTCAAGATTGCATATATTTTTCAAAGCATTCTCCAAAATTTGATTAAAATATTCTACTGTCTCCTTAGCTTGAGGGTGATTCAGAGTACTCTTCCGATGATGAATTTGAAATTCTTCAGTAAATGATGCAATTGTTTTATTCAGGAAGTGTGTTCCTTGATCACTGAGTAATATGCATAGACATCCAAATCGTGTGACTACATTATCATATAGAAACTGCGCGACAGTCTCCACGGTGTAGTCTATGATTTGTGTTGCTTCTTCCCACATGGTCAAATACTCTGTTGCAGTGATTATGTACCTAGCTCATAATATTCTTGATAATGGTTTGACTGGTCCAACAAAGTCTATTTCCCATTTATCAAATTCTTCTAAATTAAACTGTGGATGTAAAGGTATCTCATCCCTCCTAGATTAATTTCCCACCCTTTGAAACAAATCACATGCCTGACAATATTCTTTAGCATATTTATGAAGTGTAGGCCACCAGATCCCTGCATACAAAATATTTTGCTTAGTTGATTTAATTGCATAATGTTCTTCTTCAATCCCTTTGTACACTTCTGTGAGCATCATAGGAATTTCATGTTCCAACAGACGTCATGTCAATATTCCATCTACACCTAACTTGTACAAGTTCCCTGCAATCAACTAATAGTATGCTACTTTAACCACTAATTTTTTCTTTTGTGCAACTGTCATGTTTGACAGAGCCATTTCTATACTTAGAAATTGGACGATGTCTGCGAAGTACTCATCCACCATATTAACTATGAAGAGTTGTGCGTCCGACAAGCTGTCATATAGATTCCCCGCATCTTCTCCTGATAGTATGCATGATAGACCATCTCGTCCTTCATTCAACTTTTCTAGCTTCACAACAACCTCAAATAATATTTCTAAAATAACAGTAACCACCTGCATATTCTCCCCCCCCAACACTAGATTGTTGACTAAGTATTTTAGCATAGAATGGTTTGTATACATCTTAAAGTGAGAACCCAATAAATAATTTTGAAACTTCTACAATGCATATACCATTGCCAATCCTTCTCATTATGTGGTAGTATAATTCTTGTCTTCTATGGAAAACTTCCTACTTACAAAATAAATTAGGTGATCTATGTCTCCTTCCCCTAGTTGAGATAGTACTGCACCCAAATTTATGTACGATGCATCTACATGAACATGGAACTCCTTCTTCTAGTCTGGGAAGATCAAAATCGAACCAGTCACTATTTTTTTCTTAAGCGTATCCAAACCCTTATGATAGTCCTCATTCCATTAGAACTTATCTTCCTTCTTCAACAAATTCTCCATAGGTGTTGTAATCTATGCTTAACCTTTGGTAAAATTTCTATAGTAGCTTGTGTGACCCAGAGTTTCCCTCAACTGTTTGACTAATGTAGGTGGTTGTAAACCCATAATCACTACAATATTGTTAGGATTCACTAATAAGCCATGGTTACAGACCACATGGCCTAGTAAAAATCTGAAAGGTTCACAAAAAATACATTTCTCTAAATTTAGCGAAATCTGACATTGTCTACACCTATCCAACATTAACGTGAGCACTTCTATGTGATCCTTCAATAAAATAAACATAGTCCAATCATCCATGTATACCTCAAGAAACTTATGAATACATTCGTTAAAAGTTGCAACCACAACTCTTGAAAAAACTGCAGGTGCATTCTTCAGTCCAATGGGCATCACTATGTATTGATGACTTCCCCACTCTATCACAAAAGTAGTCTTATACCTGTCTTCCTGTTCAATTTTGATATGATGGTAACCTAATAATCTGTGTATGAAAGAATAATCCTCCTACCCTCCTATATTCTCTAGTACCTCATCTGTGAATGGTATTAGAAATGGAGCATGTAGACATGCATCATTCGTCTTCCTCATATATATAGAAATCCTAATTCCTTCTATTTTCTTATCTTATGCCACCATTGGGCTTATCCACTCTAATTCCACCACCGATTCAATGATCTCTGTGTCCAACATCCCGTCTATTTCTGATTTCACCTTCTCTTTGTACTTCAGATTTAACCTATAGGATCTATGTCGCACTAGTTTAGCACATGGTTTCAAAGGGATCTTCATCTTTCCTATTTCCCCCACTATCCCCTTTATTTATGAGAATGTAGTTGGGAATAGATCCTGATACTTGCGTAATAAATTTGAAATATTCTCCATAGTTTCATCATTCCAATAATCTCCTATCTGCGCAAAATTTGGGTTCTCTATCATCCCAATGTTCACCTTCAATGTATTTATTGGTTGTGTGTATGAAACATACTCAATCTCTGGCCCTTCTACGACGCCCTCTCCCTCAATTTCGGGTACTTTCACATTACTTGGATCTTCCTCATCATGTTCTTCTTTAACGACATTGTAACACTCCAGTAATTCATGGACAGTCATGGAATTTTTGTGTGTGCTGCATATTGATACCACCTCCATCGACCCTTCTTTTGATAAGATCTTGGTTCAAATAACCAGTAATGTTGCATCGATGAGTGGAGATTCATTTTCAAAGGAAAAATTTACCTTGAACCTCTGATTCAACTCATTCTATTTTTCTTTTTCTCTGCACATATCCAGTTCCAAGTACCAGTTCTTTGGAATTGTATCCAGGGTATGTATAAACCTGTGTATCCATTTCTCCTTTAGTGTCGAACTCCATTGATTTTTTTACTTCTCCACATGATCTTTTGGGTTAGTTACCCCTGCATACTTCTATGTAATATTCTCTAACTCGGTACCAAACATCACTTGCATTAGTCTTGTGCACTGCAACCAGTCTTCCATCCCCTCTTTATGTGCATCCCACCATTTGGCTGGAGTAGCTTTCAGGACAACATCGAGTGCCAACAACCTTTGTTGTTTGGGTACTTGCAACTCAAATTCCTTTACAAACAAGATTATATTAGTTATTCCATCGTACCTAGGTGGATCACATAACTCTATCCCAATCCAGTGCAATGATCGAGTTATGCATGCACATCATCAAGTTGATACCTCATGCATCCTTTACTTCCAGTGTTGTAGACCTTCCTCTAAATCCAACACACATAAGCTAATGATTCTCCAAATTAACACACCATTTGTAGTGGGGTTAACATAATAATCCATCCATGCATTCATATTATACAGGTTGTCAATTTCCTTACCTCTTGTTGGCTCTATGTACCTCTTTCTTTCTGTTGGATCCAATGGTGCAATAACCTTCAGGTATCCTACCTCAAATATCATTTCCCTCCTATTCAAATTAATAATCGTCTGATTATCAAAATCCCATTCAATTCCCATAAGTGTTGGATATGGTTGACTATCATCCATGATCTCAATGACTTCAAAGTCTACTACACTACACACTCCATCTATATTCACAGGTAATCCTATCAATCAACCAATTGGTACTATATTTTGTTGGTTTTCCAACCTTAACTGAACAAGAGACCAAATCAAATTGGGTTTCCCCATCATCTCCCAGGTCTATTTTGGTAACGCATTCACATCTAACCCCAATTCCAAGATAAAATTATCCACATCATATTCCCCAATCTGTGCACTTAGTTTGAGTTCCTCGTTGGTCCTCTTTCTGCGTGCTAACTGATTCAAGACCCTCAATGTGATAGAAATTTCCCTTTCGTACATGCAATGATCAATCATTTCATATAATACATTCAACACAATTTCATCTTTCATTAACTCTATGAAAATTCTCAAGAATTCTCTTACAGTAGTTTACTTTCCAAGTGGATTTTCTGTCATAGTGCCATCTCAAACAGGAGGTGCAGATGATGTTGATGCTACCCAATCCCGTCCCAATATATCTTTTCTTTCCCTTTGATATGTCTCCTTTTCTTGATGAGGGTCGAATTTTGGCATAGGTCATGTTAATTTCCTTACCCATTGCTCAACCTTCTTTCCTCCATTCATTGCATCATCCCCTGTTCTAGTTCCTCCGCGAGCAACAATTTCTATTTTAGGTCCTTCATTGTGTTTCTCAATTGATATTGTATGTACATTATGATTTGGATTTTGGTTCGGATTCCCTCTTGCCTGCAACTTCATCAGTAATTGAGGGAAATCATCTGTTGCATGATCCAATGCTATATAATGTGTGTAGATTGTACAAGGGTTTAGGAAATCATGAGCTTAGTGTCTTGGTTGATTACAATTGTAACATATTATCGGTCCTCTACCTCTTTTGCAAAAATTTCCTCTGCCTCGACCACTGCAAAAATTTCCTATGTTTCTAAGATTAAAGCCTCTCTGATTATTATACTGGGGACCACCTTATTATACTGGGGACCACCTTCTTCTGTCGCAACATTCTCCTCCGGAATCCTATACATATATAAACTATGCTCTCTCATAAAATCTTATGCATGGAAATCCTTCTCTTCATGTCCGACTGACTTGCAAAATTTGCAAAATAAGTTCTTTGGCGTACTATGATATTTGTGTAGTAGTGAACACTCAGCTGGATGATGTCCCCATTTCTTACTTATTTCACAATATCCTCCTCCTGGTAATGGATTCAGTGCTCCAGTCACCAGATATTGCATGAATTCTCAGAATTCATCCTTATGATGGCCTTCATTCCTACACTCAGTACACCAAACTTGTTCTCGTTTCTCCTTCCATTTTGTCAGATCTTCCAGTTTAATTGTCAAGGCAGCTAAATGCATCTGTACTTGCACCATCCCTCTAGTATCTCCTACATGGGATGCTTCCAATTTCATTGCAATATCCAAATCTTTATGATGTGATGCAACCTTCTATTGAATCAACGACCTGCAAATGTGGCAGGTAGAAGTCCTGCAATAAACCATTCTTGGTGTTATTGATCAGGGATGTGGAATGTTAGTCTACCCATCATATCCTTAAAACATTGGTCATAATACCATATTGATTAAGTCTGGAACTATTTGATCTTCTTCAACTCTATAATATACTGTGACTCAGAGTTTGGCTTCTTAAACTCTTTCAACGATGCTTTTCTACTTTCCGCTAAAGTCCTAACTTGTCTAGGAGGTGCGGTACTATATAGTTTCATGTACTAGACTAATGCATAGCCTCTAAATGTTGTTGCCAACTATGCAATATTTACAACCTCATCTTGGACATTCTTCACTTCCAAAATTGTCTTGTATACAAATAGATGTTTCTCTGGGTCCTTCGACCCAACTCCATGGAACTTAGGTAATCTTAGTGTGTTGTCTACTTCTGACATGATATTTTGTGTAGTACCTCTCCTTGGTGTTGTTGGTTGAGTCTAACTCTGTGCACTACTTCTACTATTTTGATTAATGTTACTCTTTCCTCCCTTGCTAACTATGAGTGGTTTTGACAAATCCTCAAATGTGATTTCTGATCTAGGTGACGCACATGGGGTCATGGAATCGACACAAGATCTTGATTGAGTAGGACTTAATAGGACTGTACTGAGAATTCTCTTCCTTTCCTTCTATGTATGATATTTCTATGATCTGGATGATTGTGCAGTTTTCTCTTCCCTCAGGCTCACTGTGCGGTTATCCTTTCTTAGCCCAATCTTTTGTCTCTTATACCTTCTTCCACTAGGTAGTATTCCAAACTCGTCTTCCTCTTCTGATACTAGTTCTTTGTTTCTCTGCATCCTTAGTACCTCCTTTCCTTCCTTCTTTCCTACCTTCAGATGCTCCTCTTGTCATCCCCTAGTTCCCCTATGTGCTCAAATCCCCTTAGAAATAATACTCTATTGTCATCATGCACTTGTCACACAACAACATCTTTATCCACATAATTAATGATTTCATGAACCTTCCATGCATACCTTTGAATAAATACCTCTCTGCAACACTGTATTATTGGGTGCATTCCACTATAAATTCTGTAATATAGCCTCCCAATATACTGTTCAACCATAAATTAACTGCATGAGAGGTATTATTACTTACAAAATTTAGATATCTTACCAACTCAGGAGTCCAGTTCATCGATTCTATGGTTCAGTACCTTTCAATATTCTCCACTAATGTTTCTAAGCACTAGGTCAAAATAATCGGAAATTCTCCAAAGAAAATCTCATGAGTCTCCATGTACACATACCTTTGCATCTATTTCTTGTCACTCATCCAAGGGTTGATATTATATTTTCTTGAAAATTATGTTTCCTTCCCTTCTATCCATTCTCAGATCTCTTTCTTAGTCGGCCTCCAAAACATTCCCTCAATCATAGATTCTAGGTCTCGACAATAGAACCATTTGTTGGCACGCGGTTGTAAGACCTAGGTTTAAGTTATCTTAAAGAAAAAAATCCTTCAAACACCGAGCCTTTTGACATCACTTTCATGCAAGTGAAGTCTTATCCGAGGCATCTATTGGGGATGCAGGAACCAAGTTTCTACAAGCATGAGGGGATGGGAGGCGATCATCTTATTCATTCTTACTTATCTAATTTGTGCACATTATCTTGTATTTGTTATTCCTTGGTTACTTAGTGAATTCAATTACATAATACCATTATACTACAGATTGCAACACAAACTATTTGTTGTAACAATCATAACTATTGCGCAATGATCATATAGTAAACATATCTAGTACAACATGCAGAAGGAGAACATTCATGATCAATCACATAAAAGACAAGTAAACACAGTAATTAACGTGGTTCACCCAACTTTGGGATACACCCACAATGAATGGCTTCTTTATTATGCTTTTTGTAATCATCTTAGGCTTGTGCACTGCTCTTACAATAGAGATATCATGTTATCTTTTCCTTCATCTTTCCTAGCTGCTCTATAGTGAAAGCCTCTCTCTGCAAATTCTTCCTAACACTCAAACATAGACCCTCTCATTCTCATTCTATTCTCTCACTCTCCTCTCAAATGAAACAACTAGAATAGGGAAAAACATATAAGAACCCTATCTTCCCAACCCATTACATATTTATACATGGACCCTAGGGCTCAAAACCCTAATTTGATTATTCCCAAAAACCCTATTATAACTCATTCGAACTCATGACCACTCATGTTGACTTGTTTTTTGGGCTGGATTTTCCTACTTTTGCGTTTGCATGCTACTTTTGGCATGCCAAACTGCTGTCCTTCCTTTTCTCCCACTTTATCTTCCTGCTTTATTCTCCTGCTTTATTCTATGCTAAGTATGCTTTTACTGTGCACTTCCAAGGCTGTATATGCCTCTACTTCACACTACGCTCCTACCTTATCTTCTTTCTCCTTCTGTTGTGCATATCTTCCATATTTAGGATTTTCCTTAAAATATTATCCAAAATTCTTGTCCAACACACCCCCTCCCCCTCTTAGTATTGGTGAATATTCCAACAAATGGATTTGGTTATCAATGACATAGATATGGTTTAGGTCTAAGTTTCAAATGCTATTCTCTTTATTAAATATCAAATAAATGGATTTTCCAACACACAACACACCACACTTTGTGATACCCATCAACTTGTGTATTTCCTTCTCAATTCTATTCAAAATTAAATGTTCAATTTGCCATTCTTGGAGAGTTAATTGGTTCATTTAGAATTTTAATGTTATATCTATGAAAGTATATGTCAATAGTTATATATAGGACATTGAAGTAGGCCAATTTTAGATTGGAATGTATTTGTGAAGAAAACCAACTGAAATGGTGTTAGATCTAAAAAAAATAAAA
>CBVK0100230959.1:0-13787 GCA_900067695.1 Picea abies | reverse complement strand
ATCCAGATCTTATGGTTGAATTCAATGAACTTGTTTCTCGGATTGCAAACAATGTTGTAGATGTTGACTCAGGTGGAGGAAACCCTCCAACATTTCCTTTGATGCTTTGGAAGCCGGCAACACCTCTCTATCCAAAGCTGATTGAGCGAGCTCCTGTAGGTTGAAAATAGAAGAAGCAGATGCATTACGAAGAAAAGGATAGCGTGTACCACCCATTTGTGAAGTAGGCAAAAATGGTGTCTACTTTAATCTTGTCGACTTACGGAATCCATTCGCGCTCAGTATTGAGCTCTCCCTTTGTGCAAATGTTATGAATAAGTTTTTGTTGGTAGCTAATGACAATCCGCCAGCCTTCTCCTGCTAAAAGTAGTCCACGGATGTTCAAATCATGGAAAAGCACGAAAGACCCAATATACAATGGCTGAATGAGGCTCGAAAAGAAGTCCACTATAGTAGATTGGTTAGTGCCAGATTGAGGCAGTCTAAATTTTGATGTCACATGATATTTATGAATAAATCTGCATCCTCACATAACAATTACACAAATCGGTTATCTACATCTTTTAACTGTCTGAAGCTTTTGGAAGATAATGCAAGGATTTTATCTTTCAGGTATAAGCCTCGTCTGAACCGAGAAAAGTCTCCACCATCCTAGTTTTTGGAGAATTCATTGACATGTCCCATAAGTCGAAAAACTTTCTGTGTAATCCCACACACATCCATGATGACACTGGACTATCCGAGCATTGTGAATGATTATTATTTGAATATACTAGATTGGAGTTCCACCAATATAATAGTAATCAGTCTCTCAAACTAATTTCACTTATGGAATTCCACCACCTCAAGAAGCCAAAAGATGCCGCAAGTTAACATTGATGTCGATGGATATGTCACAAGCATTGCTTGGGCATTCGATGAAACACATATTGTAGTGGGGTTTGAAAGTGGGAACGTTCAGCTCTGGGATGCTTCCTCCATGAAACATGTGAGGACCATGATGAGTCATTCAGGTATAGTTGGAAGTTTGACATTGAATGGTTGATGTCTGAGTTCTGGTAGTGCATACCACAAAATTTTCAACCATGACGTAAAGGCAAGTAAACTGGAATGTGCTTCAGACACAAAATTAAGGTTCAGACCTCTCGTCCATCTTTCGAATATGTGGATTATGATACATCAACTACTAGCGCTGCTATTGTTGCTAATTCCTTGAACACATAATCTAAATCATTACCTTCTTCAACAACAAGTGTTAGCATTTCAAATGCTAAAATGATGGGAACTATCGAGGATGGCAGTGAGGATGAAAAACAAAAGATGATGCTTGAAGGTGATAGTTTGTTTGGAAACACCAATATAAACGAAAGAGAAATTCTACAAGGTGATAGAAAGATTTGGTTGTGGTCTCTGGTGTACACACTATCGACACTTCCCATTGCACCGTTTTCACTAACAAGATCTACAACTTCAATGCAAAGGAAGACATGGACCCATAGTTGGATAAATCTTATGCCAAGAAGAGGACTCTTTGGATCAGATGTTGCGCTCCTCACTGATCCAAATACAAGGGCTCTCGTAATCTCGATAACAATGTACTCATCTACGTCCGATTAGTTCTTCATTGAGTTTGCAAGATCGATGAAGAAGATGGATATGATTGGCATCCTTATTGGAAATGAAGGACAGATCACGCGATAGTGCATTCTTGTTAACTAAACTACATCAACACATGACCAACCAGAACATTTATGATCTCAAAAACAGGTCCAGACTTGAGGTGGAAAATTTTATGACAATGTGGATTGAAAGCAAGAAGTTTAGATCCAAGCATTGGTCCTTACACTGTTAAAGGAAGAAGCTTTTCTAAGAGGGATTACTTGTAATATACCTTATTGTATATTATAAAGAAGTTTTTTTAAGAGGGATTACTTGTAATATACTTTTGTAATATATTTTATTGTATATTATAAATGTACATTAATTAGCACAGCTGCTAAGTCGCGGTTGGTGAATGCCGAAAGGTGGTGCTGTTAAACTTTTGAGAACCATTCATTTATTGTGACGATTAAGAATATTCTAAGCATATTTAATTTCGTCCATAGAAAACGTATTAAAAACTAAAAACCTATTAAATGTGCCCATTGTAAATAGCTATACGCCTTTTGACGTAATTATCAATTATACCACTAATATATCAATTATATCATTAATGTAATGTCATCTATATATTGATTATATAAATGTAACTATATTCATTTTCATGTATTTATACAAATGGTTAAAAACCTAAATGATCATAGAATAATAAATTATTAAATATTAAATATATATTTAATATACATCTCGTCTTCATCATGTTACAAACATTCCTAAGGCCTTACCGTCCTAGTTTTGGAACTAAGAAATAAAAATCATTTTGATTTTTTTTTTTACTTTTTAATAGCTAAATAGAAACAACAAGAGTAAGAAAAATACCTATCACATAAATAATGTAGCAACATAATACCTACCATAGAGGCAACATACAAATATATTGGTAAGTTACTTCAATAATCTTCATAAAATCTATGAAAAAAGTGCCAAAGGAAAACCCTTAAGAAGAAAACCAAAGACTTGCACATAATTATTCAATATTTATGTATTTATCAATTATTTTCTTTCCTTACTTTTCAACCTTGGATAATGTATTTATTCCATTTTTTGAGCATGAACTCATCACTCAAAATGCACATTTAATATAATAATACTATTATGAAAAATGCAGGGTGTGGATGTATAAAAATCACGTGTAGTACCTCCACAAATGCACTATTGCTCAAGCAATAAGTGCATCCTAAACACTACATGATTTTCATAAGAAAAAATGTAAAGGCAAGTCACTAAGTTTCAAACAACATCAACATCACACAACTATAACATAACTATAACATGATGATCATATGTCAACATACATCTATGATACTATATGCTCTTTCATTACATGAACACAAGTGCATAAATACAATCATAGGGTCGTGCAAATTTAGACACAATCCACCACCACCTCATTCATACTCCACCATTCACAATCATTATTTTTACTACACCTAGTGCTTGAATGGTCATCCTCGCCATGGCATGAGTCCCTCTACTAATACTAGTCCCTTATATGTTAATCGCCATGGTATGGGTGTTACAATCCATTACACTCATGACTATAGAAAGTATTGAAGGTTGTAATCATAGCACCAAAGCTCTATTCTTTCCCAAAATTCATCATTTTGAAAGTCTCTACAACTTCTAGGCCTATGAAAGCTTTGTGGTTTTAGGCATATCAAAAGGCTCTATGTCCCTATGCATCTCATATGTCTAGATTAGCCAATATAAAACTAATGATTGTGTTATATCCCATCCCCAACCCATATTATTGTACTAGTGAGATCCTACATGGGTATGGGATCCCATGAGATCTATCACTAAACCAACCCTTCATTCCCATGGACAGAAGGTGAACATATCGAGGTGCTTATGCAATGCTCAACCTTATCTTCTTCTTTATTTATTTCCTATTTTATCGTCCCCATCTCCTTATTTGTTTGATGTGCTCCTAGGTTTTCAGACAACAATTGCAACAACTTCCTTGATGAACTGCTTTCTATAAGTTTCTCCTAACTCTTGACCCAACCTATTTTTTTCTTCTTATGGGTCAAAATTGTTCATGTATTCTCATGATCCCATGGAATCTTGCAACAATGAACATCGAGTTGCAAAGAAAATCAATTTTTGGAGAGATTGAATTGTATGATTGAAATTTTTTGTTTCTTTTACATAGTTTTTTTTTGAAAAATATGGCTAATAATCCTCAAACCCATATTGTATTATGAATCATGGAATATAAGGATCCATTACAATGGTCTACCACAATGGTTGGGTGGATATAAATTGATAGAAAGTCAATGCAAACCAAATTTTCTTGGTGCATAAAGTTACTTTGAAGATTATTATTATTCTTTCTTTCAATATGAATATAGATCTTCGTACCAGTACGAGACTGAAGAGTGAAGTTTATTTGAGAAATATAGCAAGAGTTGCATCAATGGTTGTAAGAGTGTAATTTGGATGGGCTTTGCAATTATCTCTACTAAGACCTTATCTGCAAGTTTTTGGGATTTCCCACACATGGGCTAGCTATATATGGCTCTATGGACCCATTTTTGTCATGTTTGTGTAGCAAGTTATGGGCCATTGTAGTGATAGGTGTGAGAGTTCATGGGTGGGAGAACACCTTTAATTTTTATTGGGGTAGGTCATGTGGTGGTGGTAGTTATGTTGATTGGGTTTTCAACATACATTGTATATTTGCTTGAGGAATCACTCATGTCCATGCCAAGGGATATTATTGTCTTTGTGTTGGGATTTGGTCAATCACCTGAATACCTCTAGCCAAAGCAGTAGTATCACCAACATGATGGATCCAATTCATAACTCGATTGAATCACTATATTAATGAATAGAGGGATGAAAAATAAAGGATTTTGGTAAACATTAGGCTTGGATTTGTAATAGGATGGGAAACCACAATTTTCACTAATCATGAAACATGTCACTGCACAACTCAAAATACAATAAACTCTTTATGTCGAGATCTCATATGTGTTCGAAAAAATAGGGTATTCCCACACATGATGAAAAACTTCAAAACCATTCACATAACTAGATCAAAGATCATAACACCGACATTTTTACATGGTTAAAACTCTCTAAGACGGAAACAATCCACGACCCTAGACAATGTAGCCACTTGAGACAATATATTAATACAAAAGAAAAATATTTTACAGGAGAGTTTCTCATAATCGATCATCAACAAATGACTCTCCCTGTTCCTTAGATAGAGATCATGGACCAATCAGGTGTTAGACCATGGACCAATATAACTGTTAATATCGAGGAGAATATGAGTCGTTGAATCACTCTATGTCTAGAACATATCTTGACCATCATATTACATAACTACAAATGCATACTAAAGAAACACACTTTTACCTAAAGACACATTAGACCAAGTTGATTTTAACTAACTCCGAAGTGTCTACGTATCCTAACTGTAATGATCCAAATTTTTAAATTATCAGAATAGAACAGAAGTACACATCATGTACAACAATGTGAGTGTGGAGCATAACTCCAAGATAGATAATATAGATGAGTTACACAATAACTCCTTAAAGAATAAGAGAACCACCTCCAAATATCCAAATACATTGAGACATCACAATTTACCTCCCATCAATAATGAATACATGATCTCTATATATACCTATCCACACCTACACACGGGGCCCGTTTACTATTAGGTTGAACCTATTACATATATATTTACACATTACATGTACATTTATCCCCATATATGCCCCCCCTTGGGGCCATATCATATACATTTAACCCTATATATGCCCCCCTTGGGTCATAACACTAACACCCCCCTTAAGAACAACCCGGGATAGGGTTGAAGGATTTACAATGGTGACATAATAGGAGAAGGGAGGAGTCATTAGAGTCTATCCCATCTTAATGAAAACTTCATGAACTCCTAACATAGATCGAAGTTTGGAATTTTTTTCTTCTATAAGAGATTACGTGAAAACGTTTGCAACTTGATCGTCTATAGGGAAAAAAACACTTCAAGAACTTGATCATGAATGAACTTTCTGATGAAATGCATTTGTAGCTCAATGCATTTGTTGCACTTGTGTTGAACTATATATTTGGTGAACTTGATGTCACTTTGATTGTCGCACCAGAGGGTGGATTGCTAGAATACAAACTTTCAAAGGATTTGTCGAAGCCACAAGGATCCTTGACTTGCATTAACCATTATTTGGAAATATGATTTTGTTTAAGAAATAAAAATAGATTGTTGTTTCTTACAAGCCCAAATCACATGTCCGGAACCAAGGATAAAAACATAACCTACAGTAGACTTTCAATTATCAGGGTTGTCGACCCAATCCAAATTAGTAAAACCAACCAACAAAGGAGTCCCCCTTGAGTTGTAATGTATCCCATACTAGACTATACCCTAGATATACCAAAGTGTCATTTTTGGCGCTTATGATTGGATTTCATATGATGTTTTCATATATGGGAAACAAGAAAAATAACAAAGGAAATATTAGGATGGGTATGTGTCAAATATAAGAGGCTACCAACTAACTGATGGTACAAAGTGGTGTCAAATCCAAGAGTAGTATAGGTGGTAGCAAGTTTGAATCCATAACAAAAGGGAGAAGGGTCCGGTTTAGAATCTTCCATGTGAAAGTAGCAAAGAAGGTCACATTCATACTTAGAATAGGAAAGGGAAATACCTTCCTTAGTTTTCAATACTTTGAGGTGAAGGGAGTAATGCAAATAGCCTAGGTTTGTCATTTAAAGTTCCTATTAAGGTTAGATTTCACATGGGTTAAGAGTTTAGGGTCACTACTACTGAGGATCAGGTCATGAACATAAATGAAAAGTATTATGAGATGGCTTCCTACTTTAATTCTATAGACATTAGGATCAAAATGACATCTAGAAAAGCTAGTGTTAAGAAGAAAGTTATCCATTTCAACATACCAAGCTCGAGTAGCTTGCTTAAGACCATAGAGAGATTTCTTAAGGTGGAAAACAATATTGGATTCATTCTGAATATAGCCAAGAGGTTGTTCCATGTAGATTTATTCTTACAAATTCCCATGCAAAAAGGTGGACACTGGATTTAACATCCATTTGATGAAACTCCCATTTATGTGAGGTAGCAAGGGATAGAACAAGGTAGATTGAATTCATTTTGGCAACGGGGGACAATATTTCATTGTATTAAATTCCTTCAACTTGAGAGAATCCTTTGGTAACTAACCGGTCCTTATGTCTTTCAACACTTTCATCTTATGCATATTTAGTTCTATACACTCATCTTATGACGAGTTTTGTTCCTTTTGAGAGAGGTACAAGATCCCAACTATTGTTCACTATTAAAGAATGATATTCTTCATTCATTATCGTGTCCCAATCTAGATGGATAGAAGATTCTACAAATGTATCTAGATCACGAGTCTCTGAAACTTGAGCCAAAAGAGAGGAGGCTCAATGGAACTATGAATGTGTACAATGCTAGTTTGTAGTATCACCAACAAGATCACAAATTGATTCTCATGTTGAATCGACCCATCTCAGAAGCCATGGTGCTCGTGTAGGTTTATGTTCAATGGATTCATTTGGAGGAAGATGAGCAAGCAGAGGTGGATTTTCATCCTCATTTCCATCATTCAAAGAAGAAACTAGAATAGGGCACAAATGATGAAGATGGATCGTAGGTCAAAGATGACATAAATGTTGAATTAGGTTCACAAGCTGAGAGTTTTTCATCAAATTTAGCATCTCTTCTAATAATTATTTCATTGGAACGAGGTTGAACAAGTCTATAACCTTTGAAATCTTCAAAATATCCAACAAAAATACACTTCTCACTTTTAGGTTGTAAGGCTTTCCTTTTCTCATCAAGAATGTGATCCCATGCTTCACTACCAAATACACGGAAGTGGATTACATCTGGATTGATTTTAGTCCATCTTTCTTTCGGTGTTATATTTTTTAAAACCTTTGAGGGAGTGAGATTTACTATGTAATTTGCACAATTTATGGCTTCCACCCAATAATGAAGACTTAATCCTTTAGATTAGATCATACAATTAGCCACTTCCTTTAATGTGTGATTATTTCTTTCATCGACACCATTTTGTTGTGGTGTGTATGGAACAATATGTTACATTTGAATGACCTATGTAGTGTAGTAGGTTGTAAATTTTTTGTTCACATATCCACCACCATTATCTATTTTTAACCTTTGTAGTCAATGTCCAGATTGTTTTTCTACAAGGACCTTGTAGGCCAAAAACCTGTCAAAAAATTCACACTTAAGTTTTAAGAAGTAAACCCAAGTGCATTTGCATAAGTCATCAATGAATTTTAAGAAGTAATTGCACCTAGAGAAAGAAGTAGAAGAAATTGGTTGGCATACAAATCACTATGAAGAAGATGCAAAGGGGATGAGGCATGCCAAGAGGCATGTTTTTCAAAACTATCCCGATGATGTTTGCCAAGAACACACAGACACAAACACCATCTTTCCAAGAAACAAGAGGAAGACCAATCACCATATTTTGATTACATAGTTGTTGTAATGAACGATAGTTTGGATGACCAAACTTCTCATGCCAAAGTTTTCTAAAGTCATCACTATGAACAACAAAAAATGATGGAAAATATGATCACCCAAAGTTGTCAAATTTGTACAACCTAGTGATATCATCAATAATTCAATTTTCTAGGACATGCTTAGGATATTTTAAGTCCTTAATTACAACTTGGCGAGGTGAAAAATCTATAGTTTTACCTTCACGTGAATGAGTGATCTAATATACAGATAGAACGTTGCAGGAAAGACTTGGAACACGATACTTCATTGAAATAACCATCATCTACCTAAACTGTTCTAGACCCTACAATACTAAGAGATCCATCATCACCAACAAATATTTATTTGGTGTTATATTCATTAAGAGTAGGAAAAATGAATTTATCCTTAGTCATATGATGAGGTGCTCTAGAATCAATAAACCACTCATTATAACAAGAAGTAGATGTTGCATTTAAGGAAAAAATAGAAGCAGAAAGCACATGTCCATGAGAAGAATAATTATAAGAAGAATAATCAAGATTGATGTTGTGCTTCTTCATTGTTGCCTCTAAGGCTTCCATCTTTTTATTTTGGTCCTTTGTCACCATTGGGAGTAGAAGTTGGTTGAGAGGGTTTGGGACACTTATTGTGTCTTGTTGTTGCAAGGCATAGATTTTAACCTTGTACAATTAATTACTGCAAATGGATTCTTATTAAAATAAAAAAAGATACACACACACACACACACACACACACACACACACACACACACATATATATATATATATAATAAAGGGTGGTGTGTGCGCACAACTGTTAATCACTAACACTAATCCATATCACATATCAAACTCCTATTCCACATGTCAACACACACACACACACACACACACACACACACACATTACACATAGATTTTACCCTCGAAACCCAATCTGGGAAAACCAACAACCTATTTAGAGCCGCACCTCTAACCTTCTAATAATCATATTCTTTATTTTTTACAATACAATATACATATAGGATCCCTCAACGTCCAAACCCCTAATCCATTGACCCAGATTAGTCAACAACCAAAATTCCTTAACTGTAATTATAAAACAATCGGCAAAAACCATGTGCTAAAAAACCACAAAAAACAGATGTAAAAAGCCTCCAAAAACATACGCAAAAAACCACCATATGAGTGTGCAATACATGGGATAAATTTGCAAAGAATATAACACATACCCAACACAAGGATGTTGCTTATTTGGATGTTTGGTTTTATCTTTCTGCTAGGCCATTAAGGCTTTGTTGGATATACCTGTAGTGCTAATCACTCCAAGTTGCAAGAGCTTATCTTGCTCTCTAATCAGAGAATACAAAAAATATTCAAGAGTGGGACTTTGGTAAGAACCCCCTAGAGATTCTCTGGTGGCATAAAAGGTAGATATACATACATAATATGCACTACCAAGCTTAGAAAGAATACCAAAGATGCATTGGTCATCCTTCAAATCTATTTTATAGTCTTTAAGTAAAATTTTAAGTGTTTTGAACTTGGATAAATACTCTTCAATGCAAGGGAAATCATTAGGACTTAAAGTCATTATTTAATTTTCAATCTGGTGGGCCCAAATCACATTGTGTTTACTAAATATGGTTTTTGGCTTAGCCTAGGCTTCATCTAGGCCATCAATTCCTTGAAGGTGAAATCGTAAATCATGAGAGATGGACATTTCGAATAGTCTACGTGCTTCATCATTTTTATTATCTCATTTGGATTTATTTTTGACACTAATGGAGGCCTTTTATTTTCCCAAGGTAATTCGGTACAATCATTTACTTCTTAGTACATCCTCCATATGATATTTCCAAGAGAAGTGGTTGGTATTGGTAAGCAAAAGATCACTTGGAGTATTCATATTAAAATATGCAGGTGATATAAATTCAAAAGATGAAACTGATTATCTAGCTTGAGAGATCTCGAAATAATCGGTTGTTTAAAAAAATAGCCCTAAAAATGGATTTCAGATGTGACAGTTATGCCCTTTAAAAAAATGCATAAATGGTAAACAAAGTGTGACATGGCATGCAGAAGTTGGCCCATGTGGTGATGGATGCACAATGTGGCCCATGTGGTGATGGATGCACAATGAGGTGGTTGAGTAAAAAAAATCCCCTCATTCTCTAACTTTGCCTATAAGTTCACTTTTACAAATAAATTGCTTATAAAGAGACCCACTTTTATAGAATAAGTGAGAATCATTTTTACAATAAAGTTACTTTATAAATTAAAATTGCATGCAAAACGTAATTATTATTTTTTATTTAAGTTAGTGTATAGTGATTCATTTTTATAATTTAAGTGAAATGCACTTTATAATAAAGTTATGAGATAACTCAAGGTTGCATGAACATTTTCAACCTTGAACTCAAGATCTTTTATTAAATAAATTAACTTTGAACCAAGTGATTTAATGCAAAATATATAACAAATTTGATGGAGGGATTTTTTTTTACTCTTTTCCTTGAAGTGTATGCTTACCTCAAAACCCTTGTTTTTGCATGCAAAAAAAATTCAACACGACCACACACAATACCAAGTGAAATTCTGAAAAAACAATTTCCAAATATCAACAATAACAGGGTTAGCTCTTGGATAGATTACCCGAAAAATGCAAGTTTCCTTTCTGTTTCTAAGTTTTTGAGTTCACATAAATTGCATAGCAAGGAGCATACACAAATCATAAATCAAATTGCATAAAGTGCATGGAAAAGAGCATACGTAAATCATAAAGAGTGGAAAAATGAGATAAAAAATAGAAAACCAAAATAGTAACTCTGTAAATTTTTTTAAAGGACATATTCAAAGTTTATACCTCTGGATTTGACAAAAATGGTTGTATCTTGGAAAAACAAAAATATTTTCAAGTGAAATGAAAAATGTTTCCAACTTAAAGAAACTCCATACACAATGGAAGAGTTCGCTCAGTAAAAAATGCATAAAAATAAAAGAACGCATAAATGTGACAACATAGGATTGAATATTGATCTACAAGAAGAGCGGGTTAGCAAACATGCTCTGATACCATTTTAAAAAAAATAGCTTATTCCCACACAGGATGAACACCTTCAATAACCACTCACAAAACTAGCAAAAATCATAACACCATAGTTTTTACATGGCTAAAACCAGTAAGAGGGAAATAATCCATGGCCCCAACCAATGTGGCCACTTGAGGAAATATATTAATGCAAAAGAAAAATATTTTACAAGAGAGTTTCTCACAATCGGTCATCAACAAATGACCCTCCATGCTCTTTAAATAAATATCATGGACCAATCAGGTGTCAAGCCACAAATCAATATAGCCATTAAGATTTAAGAGAATATGAGTCGTCAGATCACTCTATGTCTAGAACATATCGTGACCATCATATATGTTCACTCAAAACACCACAATATCAATGCACAATACATGGGATCAATTTTGCAAAAGATATAACACATACCCAACACAAGGATATTGCTTCTTTGGATACTTGGTTTTATCTTTTTATTGGGCCACTAAGACTTTGTTAGATATACCTGCAATACTCGTCACTCCAAGTTGCAAGAGACTATCTTTCTCTCTAATCAGAGAATAAAAAAATATTCAAGAGTGAGAGTTTAGTAAGCACCCCCTAGAGCTTCTCTAGTGGCATAAAAAGGTAGATATAAAGACATAATATGCACTATCAAGCTTAAAAACAATAACATGTATGCATCTGTGATCCTTCAAATCTATTTTATAGTCTTTAAGTAAAAGTATACATGTTTTTAAGTTGGATAAATAATCTTCAATGCAAGGGAAATCATAAGGACTTAAAGTCATCAAGTAATTTTCAATCTGGTGGACCCGAATCACATTGTGTTTACTAAATATGGCTTTTGGATTAGCCTAGGCTTCATTTAGGTCATCAATTCCTTCAAAGTGAAACCATAAATCAAGAGAGATGGAAAGTTTTATTAGTGTACATGCTTCGTCATTCTTATTATCCCATTTTCTTTTTGGCATTAATGGAGGCTTTTTCTTTTCCCAAGGTAATTCGGTACAATCCATTACTTCTTAGTACATCCTCCATATGATATTTCCAAGAGAAGTAGTTGGTATTGGTAAGAAAAATATCACTTGGAGTAGTCATATTAATATATGCAGGTGATGTGAATTCAAAAGATGAAAATGACTATCTAAATGGAGAGTTCTCAAAACAATAGGTTGTTTAAAAAAATCACACTAAAAATAGATTTCAGATGTGACAACTATGCCATTTTAAAAAATGCATAAATGATAAACAAAGTGCCACGTGACATGTAGAAGTTTGCCCATGTAGTGATGGATGCACAATGAGGTAGTTGAGTAAAAAAAAATTCCCTCATTCTCTAACTTTGCCTATAAGTTAACTTTTACAAATAAGTTACTTATAAAGTGACCCATGTTTATAGAATAAGTGAGAATCACTTTTACAATGAAGTTACTTTATACATTAAAGTTGCATGCAAAAAGTATTAAAAAAAAATATTTAAGTTACTATATAATGATTCACTTTTATACTTTAAGTGAAATGCACTTTATAATAACGTTATGAGATAACTCAAGGTTGCATGAACATTTTAAAAAAGTAACTTAAAAAAAAGAGGTTTGAACTCAAGATCTCTGATTAAATAAATTAACTTTCAAATCAACCAAGTGATTTAATGCAAAATATATAACAAATTTGATGAAGAATGATTTTTTTTTACTCTTTTCCTTGAAGTGTGTGCATACTTGAAAACCCTTGTTTTTGCATGAAAAAAACTTCAACAAGGCCACAGACAAAAAACAAGTGAAATTTTGAAAAAATAATTTTTGAATCTCAACAATAATGGGGTTAGATCTCTGTTTCCTCTCTGTTTCTAAGTTGTTAAGTTCACATAAAGCATAGAGTAAGGAGCATACACATAAAATAAAATACTTTCCGCTCTGTTTTTTATTTTCTGAGATTGCATAGAGTGCACGGAAAAGAGCATACATAAATTGGAAAGAGTGGAAAAATGAGATAAAAAATAGAAAACCAAAATACTAACTCTGTGATTTTTTTTAAAAGGACATATTCAAAGTTTATACCTCCAGATATGAAAAAAATGGTCGTATCTTGGGAAAATGAAAACCTTTTCAAGTAAAATAAAAAATGTTTCCAACTGAAAGAAATGCTCCACACATAATGGAACGGTTTGCTCAGTCCAAAAATGCACACAAAAAGAAGAACCTAGAAATGCGACAACACGAGATCGAATATTGATCTACGAGCAGAGCTGGTCATCAAACAAGATCTGATACCATGTTCGAAAAAATAATGTATTCCCACACAAGATGAACACCTTCAATTACGAGTCACACAACTAGAAGATATCATAACACCAATGTTTTTACATGGTTAAAACCCTGTAAAAGGGAAACAATTGATGACCCTAACCAATGTGGCCGCTTGAGGCAATATATTAATATAAAAGAAAAATATTTTACAAGAGAGTTTCTCACAATCAATCATCAACAAATGACCCTCCATGCTCTTTAAA
>CBVK0100230956.1:0-15986 GCA_900067695.1 Picea abies | reverse complement strand
GTCGATCGACCGCTTGAATGTTATAGTGACACTGAGAACAACACTTGGGATGATACTCTCTAGTACCTAGGTAATCTGGTTGTACGACTAAGGGTATGGTCGAGCCTCCTTAGTTCATGCCCTGAGATATTGGGCCGAGTAATATTGTTCGACCCTGCATGTATATCAAAGAGCTATAGCCCAAGGCAAATCCTTGTTTGTAGGAACCCTGAAAACCCTAACCCTTAGGAGTTTAAGAAAACAAAAAAGGAACATAAGGGATATCTTGTCACGTAAACATGCCTCCTACATTCTTATTGCGAAATTCCTACACAATTTTCCCTGTTAACAATTTGGACATTTCGTCACTACAATATCCTTCAGGTTGGAGTATAACTCTGCAAGAGTAAAGAAAGAAAAAGAGTACATTGGTCCCACCAGTACCCTTATTTGGGACCTATCCCATTGGATTCCTCTCTTCATTTTGATCATCGTGGTACTTATCATTTTTAATCCTTTTTTTTTTCCCGTGGACCCAACCCCCTTCCCGACACCCTTACTTTTACCCTATTCCATTGGCTTCCTCTTTTCACCCTAATTGCAATGGTATATATCATTTATCAACCTTTTTTCAAAGGACCCACTCCCCCTCCCAAGCACCCCTACTTCCCAAATGACTACCACTCACAACCAAGACGTGTAAGCTAAAACCAAATAGAACAAGGAGAACATCTAGAAATTGACTTTTTCCATTAATTCCATCAATTCCAAATTTGAACTCTTCAAGGACAAAGTCAGGAACGAATTTGACTCCATCGATAACGAATTTGCAGGCGAATTTGACTATGTCAAAGCCTCTCTCAACCAGTTGTTGAACCACTCCTAGGGCCCTCGCTTCTCCAACCAACCATCACACTTAGATGGTGTTTACTCCTCCCATACCATGGGCTTTCATTCCAACTTCTTTTATCATGACCCTCATCTTCCCTAAGTGGAGGTTAATAAATTTTATGGTTCAAATCCCACGGGCTGGGTCACTCAAATGGAGCATTATTTTTCTTTGCATGGCATTACCGATGAGTTGGCCAAAATTCGTTATGGTGTTCTCTATCTTGATCTTGAATGTAGGTAATGGTGGCAGTGGCGTAAAAATGCACATTGGGGGTATCTTGCTTGGACATAATTTGTTGTAGAGCTTTATGAACTCTTTGACACAAGCACTCACAATTTAGGCCATTTGACCAAGTTGAAACAATCTAGCATATTGGAAGACTTTATAACCACTGTTGAGCACTTGGCCTTAAGAACAAAGAGCATGTTCGATGCCTTCTTTAAGGAATTCTTTATCAATGGCTTAAAGGATGAAATCCACGCCCATGTCCTCATGGGTCACCCCTAGATTTAGTTAGAAGCTACTAAACATGCCAAAGAAGCACAACAGATTGTCTCCACCCAAAATAGAAAAACCTCATTTATTCCTTTCCCTATATCCACCAATCACGACCTTCCTAGTACTCTTCTCGAGATATGAAAATTGACTAAGGTAGAAATGGTTGAACACCAACTCAAGGGCCTTTGCTATAATTGCGATGATAAATATTTTTTGGGGCACAAGTGCAAACAACATAAGATTTTTATGGCTACTTATGAGGATGTTTTTGAGGAGGATGTTGATGTTTCCCCTGTTGAGGAGATACCCCAAGCAAATGATCCTACTCTACCCTCTGACCCTCCTGAAGTTGAACCGCTAATTTCACTAAATGCCCTCACTGGCTTCTTTGCTCCCCAAACCCTCAAGTTAATTGGCTTCATTAAACATCGGAATATATTCATCCTATTTGACAGTGGCAACACCCATAATTTTATTCATTTCCACATTGCCTAAGAAGTCAAGCGCTATATTCTTGATGTTCACAATTTTCAGGTCATGATTACCAATGGCGGTTCCATGAAATGTGGGAGGTGTTGTGAAAATGTGCGCCTACAAATTGGTCAGTACCACCTGAAATCTCATATGTTTGCTATAGACATGGATGATTGTGACATAGTGCTTGGTGTTGATTGGTTACACACTCTTGACCCCATTACCATGGATTTTAAGGACCTCACCTTGCAATTCCAATAGGAGGGACAACAATATAAGTTCCAAGGAATCATAACAGGCTCACCTAAGATCATCAGCTCCCACCGAATGGAAAAGCTACTAAAAAAAGGTATTTTCTGGATTTATTGCCCAACTCCATTCTATTCAAGCCACTGAGACACCCTTTGTGCATCATGACCTCGAATCTATAATCTTTTGTTGGGCGCAAGCCTATTTTAAGGAAATACTATTTTTGGAGGAAAAAACCCAGAATTGGAAAAAGGAAACAGGAAGGAAAAGCAGCACGTGCGAGGAAAGCATGCAAGGCGTGCATGTAGAAAAACCTAACCACATCAGGGTTAGGGTTTTTGTAGGAGATTGTAATGTTCGATGAGCTAAAAACTAGTATAAATAAGTACCTAGGAGGTCTAGGTCGGTGGGTGTGGTTTTTGGTGTTCAGTCAAGAAAACTATTGTAAGATTGAATACCATTTTTGTAAGTTGTTGAGTTGTAAGGGAGGAAGGTAGGTGGAACTTGAGAGTTAGATCATAGGATGAAGAGCCTGGTGCGATCTAGTCAGCCTCACATAGGTCGTGGAGTCTGTTTTGTGTTTGTATGAACAGAGTTGTAGTGCACACGAAGTTGATGTGTTTATTGCATAATTATTGTATGTAAGTAGTTAGTTGATGGATGATTAATTATGTGAGTTGTATGTTAGATTTGTTAGAATGCATGCATTAACTTAATATATGAATAGATCCTAAGAATAATAGAAAAAACCACCAAATCAAGGCTTAAGAAGATGAAGTGCAATCCCAAATCCCCACTCTTTCCTAGATTGCAAGCATCCAAGCAATGCAATCACCCATAGAACTATATGGGATGAGACAACGCAGTACACTTGTGTGTTCTGTTGCCTTCTAGTTTACCAAGAGGGCCGATAGTTTTAAAGAGATTTGTTGGAAGCTTGTTCATATATGAACCTGGGTCAGCCGAAGAAGTAGTTAGAGAAGGATATTAACCAACAAATGGTTATGTTACCGGCCAGAACTACATGGGATTGAGCAAGTGGGATCCATGAAAGAGTTACACAGAAAATGACAGTATAGAAGGGAATGTTCAGACCGTGGAATCCAAAGAAGGCAGAGATTGAAAGTTGGTTGAAAACAAAGGAGCTGGAGTTTGTGCATAAAGACAATAGAAACCTTAAATTAACATCATGTAACTATCTGGACAAGTACATGTTAAGTGACATGCATGAAGTATTTTTCTGTGATTTCCCACATGTGTTGCAGGAGTGGCTATTGAGGTTGAAAGACAACCACCCTATGAATCGAATTAGACAAATCGAGTGGAATCTTGTGGACATCACGCAGTTACAACAAGTTAACAACAAATTCATGTACGCAGTAGATTTCTGGCTAGATAGTATTGTTGCAGGGTTTATCACATAATTTGCAGTAGATACCGCGAAGTCGTACAACACAACAGAGCAATAATTTCTAAAAGGACCCAGAGGTAGGTATATCATATCTTTGTATACTTCCATCAAGATCTTATCGTATAAAAAATGTGTAATGATTATGGCATCAGACAACTAAAGTTCCCTGCGTGCGTGGGGGAAGGGGGGAAGCAACGACATAAGATGGAAGAATGGAGGGAGAGATGGATAAGGGAAATAAGGAGGCTATGGAACCAATCATGATGGAGGAAGATCATACAAAACAAATAATGGAAATAGCTAAAAAGACGTGCAATGGATTACCCTACCAATATAAGATGAATAATAAGAAGAGAGGCATAGCAGATAGAGAGGGCTTGGAAAGTGATGAAGAAGAGGTAGACGATCTCTGGGATGTGGAGTAGATTGAGGAAATCCTGTGCACAACATATGAAAGGAAGAAAAGAGGTCCAAGGGAAGGAACATAAGGCATAACTCCTATCCATGTTAGTGTTAGTGTGGAACCGATAACCCCATGTGGGACTAATACACCAGAAAGAGCACCATCGTTTAGACAACCGAATTTTAGTGGAAGAAAGACAATAGGAAGTGCACCCAATAAAGGATAAACAACTGGAGGAGCCAGTTAAAGAAGTGGTAGTCAAGTATCTACACTGCACAGAGGTCTTAATTCATCAATGTTCAAAATGGAAGGACACGATCCCACCATCAAGTTACCCCCATTCAAGGGAGAGGAATCAGAGGATTCTGAAAAGCACTTGTTTATCTGTGAGAATATTTAGGAAGCAAAGAAGATTACAGATGAGGACACAAAACTTGCATAGATAGCTATCACACTAAGAGACTGCACACTGGATTGGTACATGAGCTTAGTTGTAAATAGTCCACCATGAACAACAAGGACTATTGAAGATGTCAAGAAGCTAATGATAAATGAATTTCAGAAGCTTAGCTCAGAGGATCAATACATGAATGAAATGATTGAAATCAGGCATAAACCAGGTGAGTCTGTTTTGGAGATGGATCATAGGTTCAAACGTCTTAAAGGTAAGCTAAAGTATTTCATGACTGGTATGCAACATAGAAATCTCTTTGTGAACTCACTATTACAACATCTGAAATACCCTTTGAGGCAACAAAAGTTTCAAACTCGGGCAGAGGCTCTGTAGGCAGCCTTTCAATTGGAAGAGAACCAATATCAAAAGACAGATCCAACAATAGAGGAGTTGAAGGAGGATATGAAGAATCTCACATTTCAACTAAACCAGAATAAGAGGAAAGAGAAAAGAGAAGTTGTTTGGTGTACCACATGCATGATAGAAGGACATCACAAGAATGAGCGCCCAACTTTCGCGTAGTACATGGCAACAGGGCTACCAAACCCTTTGCCAACAGGAGGACCATGGTGCGAGATCTATAAAACACATGGACATGATCCATATCATTGTCCAATAATTCAGAAGTATCAGACAATACCCAAGAGTTCATATTGCAACTTTTTCAAATTAGTGGGTCACGATGAAAAAGATTGTAGGACAATGGACTTGATGAGGGAAAGAATGTCAGAAACCTATAGGGTGCAAAGGGAAAGCTACACCTCAGTTCAAACATGTACCACCTCCATACAACATGCACAACAACAGTATAACATTGCACAACCACAATACAATAACGCGCAACCACAATATAACCCCGCACAGTATAATCAGGTGCCTTAGTACAATGCACCGCGAGGAGATCGAACTGGCTACATAGGTGGAGGTCAGGGTATAGGAGGTTTTGGAAGAGGCAGAGGACCAGTAGTGTGCCATAACTACCAACAACCATGACACTATACAAGGGAATGTCCACTTCCACCTGCGACATGCATGTACTTTTGCACAACATATCATGATACAGAGGACTGCCCAACATTATTGGGAAGGATTCAAGAAAAGAGAAATCAGAACAATCAGAATGTACAATGGATCTCTACAGAGGCCAGGGATGATGGAATAAATATCAACATAGTCACACAAGGAGGTGCTAAGACACGAACTTACGTAGTGAGACCGGATCTAGCACAACACTAATGGGTGAAGAAGAATATTAAACCACAAAAACAGTTCAACGTGGGGAAAGACAAAGAAATATTCAAGGAGGCAAGATAAGAATTCCTCAAACAAGATATTGTGTCTACATCAGCTGCGCAACACACTTAGAACGTACCAATGTAAAAAATTCCCTCCTCAATGGACCACACCAATGAAACACAAGTTGTAGAGCAAGTAAGTACCATAAAGACTTTTTTGCAATCTTGTGTTAAGCTACTGAATAATCCATCATCTGTTAAAGTGATGCAAAATATGTTAGAATGATGTAACACTGAGGTAGAGGGGAAGTTAGAGCAGAAGACAGTGAATCACCTCCATTCAAGAAGGAGGACAAGCAAGGAATTCATACTGAATGCCAACATTAGAGATTTCAATATGGGAGATATTATATTGGAATTAGGTTCTGAGGTCAACGTCTTACCTAAGAAGACATGGAAATGTATGGGAGAGCCCACATAAGGCTACTCACCTATCCAGCTGAAACTAGCAAACCAACACAGAGTTCTACCAATTGGAAGGCTAAAAGGTGTCATAGTAGATCTGGATGGAGTGCACACTAAGGCGGACTTTGAAGCAATAGAAATAGTGGATGGCACAACACCTTATTCAAGATTGCTTCGACTAGATTGAGCATTTGATAACCAAGCCATAATCAACTTGAAGACAAGAAAGATGACATTTGAATCAGGAGAGTACATAGTCATTGCGCCACTAGATCCATCTGAAGGAGAAAGGTTTGTAGAGCCCACTTGCTTAGAGCTGGAGGAAATCAACCAGTTATATAGAACCACCACGCGTGAAGAATATTATGTTAATCGAACTGCAGACGGGGTACTCATCTGGAGGAGCATCACATCATGTGCTTCTGACTCAGATACAATCTTGGAGAATTGGCAAAAAAGATTACTTGAAGTCTCCACAAGAATGTGCGCAAGAATGGACCACACAGTAAGGTGGGTGGGCACCGAGATAAGAGAACCTCCCAGATTCCATGGTATAAATGACTTAGAAGAATTCCTAACAAGATATGAAGATGAAGTGTTAGAGAATTAGAGGCTCTTGGCCCTGGAAATTGCACTCAAGGAAACACCTGCAAGATGGTGGGGTGCACACAAAGAAACAATTAAGGACTAGTACCAATGTAAGCGACTACTGTGAATTAGATTCGACACAGAGCAGGGGAGCAATAAGATGCAGAGATATGATGTACATGGGACACTAAGAGAACATTTGGAGAGATGAAGAACACTGTGGAGGATGATACCACCATAGGAATGGCCTCATCACTTCATCCATACATTAGAAGGAATTCCCAAAAACTGGTATGTAGACCAGGAACTACGCAAAGGCACTCCAGAATGGACAACATTACATCATAATTTTATAGTAACCTTCTCATTCAAACATGAGAACCCCAACATTGATTTAACACTCAAACAAATTAGAGGGGCGATCTTTATTGATGAACCAGAGGTTGAACTCATGACAGAGTATCAACAACAACACAAACAGATAGTCACATAACTACTGTCATGCTATCATGTGGAAGAAGAAGCACCAAATGAAGATGACCCGCGCAATATTCAGATTACAGAAATTGAGGGAGAACGAGAGGTGGAAGGTCCCTTTTTGGAATTAAAAGTATTTGTTGCACCTATCAAAGTGAGGAAAGTTAATATTGGGACAACAAATAAACCTAAAATGGCAAGTACTGGAGACTATTGGGATGAACAAACAATGGAAAGAATAACAGAGTTACTGCGCGAATACAATGACCTGTTCCCAACAACGTTTACGGTGATTAAAGGCATAACATGAGAGTTAGGAGAGATGTATATACCTCTCAAACCTGAGGCTAGATCAGTCAAACAAAGACCTTATAGACTGAATCCAATATATAAGCAGAAAGTTAAAGCATAAATTGATAAAATATTAGAAGCTGGAATTATAGAACCAATAGAAGAATCCGAATGGATAAGCCCTATGGTAGTGAAAGAAAAGAAACAAGGGGGGATACAGATTTGTGTTGAATTGAAGAAACTAAATGATGCTTGCCTACATGACCCTTTTCCCACCTATTTCACAGACTAGGTATTAGAGAATGTGGGAGGCCAGGAGGCATACTCATTTACAGATGGATTCTCAGGTTACCATCAGATCAAGATAGCTCCAGAAGATAGGTACAAGACTAATTTTTCCACAGAACAAGCATCCTATTAGTACATAATCATGCCTTTTGGGATGAAGAATGCACCAGCTATATTTTCAAGGGTAGTAATAACTACTTTTAAGGAGTTCATACATCAATTTATAGAAGTGTATCTGGACGATTGGACTGTATACAGTTTATTGAAATATCATGTGGAAGTGTTAAGACTAATGTTGGAAAGATGCAGGCAGTGTCATATATCATTGAATATCAAGAAGTGCATATTTGGGACATCTTTTGGAATATTGTTGGGACACATAGTGTGCAAACAAGGCTTGCTAGTAGATCATGCCAAGATTGTAGTGATTGTCAATTTACTACCACCAAAATCAGTGTGCCAGTTGAGAGCAACATTAAGACATACATGCTACTACATAAAATTTATAAAAGGGTATGCACAAATCACTGTGCCAATGGATAAACTATTAGAGAAGGATACTAAATTCCAGTGGAATGAATATTGTCAACAAGGTTTGGACACCCTAAAAGAAAAGATGGTAACAACACCTATTCTAGTATTCCCAAATTGGGAAAAGACATTCCACGTGCATGTGGATGCATCAACTATAACACTTGGAGCAATTCTGGCGCATCCAGGAGCAGGGGATTTGGATCATCCTATAGCATTTGCAAGATGAAAAATGTTTGAATTAGAGTAGAACTACAACACTACAAAAAGAGAAGGCATGGCTATGGTCTATTCACTTCAGAAGTTTAGACATTACTTATTGGGCAAACACTTTAAGATGTTCACAGATCATTCAACCCTCAAATACCTAGTCAACAAAACACTTTAAGATGTTCACAGATCATTCAACCCTCAAATACCTAGTCAACAAGCCAATGTTGGGGGGGGAAGATTTGTAGATAGCTACTGTTACTTCAGGAATTTTATGTCGAACTGATAGTCAAACCAGGGAAGTTGAATGCAGGACCTGATCACTTGTCAAGGGTAACAAATGGAGAAGAACCTACCAACTTAGAAGATAACTACCCTGATGCGCAGTTATTTTCAGTCCAAATAGCTGATGAATACTTTGCTTATATTATTGAATACTTGAGTACAGGTATTGCGCCACAAGAGTTTAACACTGCACAAAGAAAGAATCTAGTAGTTAGAGCTGCATACTATCAATTGATTGCAGGACACTTATACAAAATGGGTGCAGACAACATTTTGAGAAGATGCGTACTAGATCATGAAAGGCCTAGGATTTTGGCAGAAGCTCAAGAGGGAATAATTGGAGGACATTATGCAGGAAAAGCTACCACAAAGAAGATATTGCACACAGGACTATGGTGGCCAACAATTCATAGAGATGCTAAGGAATATTGCCAAAGATGTGATGTCTGTCAGAGGGTTGGTAAACCTAATAGAAGGGATGAAATGCCCTTAAGACCAAAAGTAACTTTGCAAGTATTTGACAAATGGGCAATAGAATTTGTGGGACCAATTAATCCACCAACAAAAAGGTCAGGAGAATGATATATCATTACTGCAACAAAATACTTAACAATATGGGCAGAAGCAACACTAGTAAAATATTGTAGCACAGAGACAACAACATAGTTATTGTTTGAGCAAGTGAGCACTAGATTTGGCTGTCCAAGGATTTTGATGAGTGACCAAGGAACTCACTTTATTAATAGAACTATAAAGGCTATGTCTGAGGAGTTTGAAGTCTATCATCAGAAGAGTACACCATACCATCTTCAAGCAAATGGAACAGTAGAAGCCTTCAATAAGATCCTGGAGAATGCTCTGACAAAGATTTGTAATATCAATAGGGATGATTGGGACTTGAAAATACCAGCAATACTATGGGCATACATGACTACATGTAAGAAGTTGATAGGACAAACACCATTGAGGTTAGTGTATGGGAAAGAAGCAGTTGTACCAATGGAATACTTGGTACCCAGTCCGCGCGTAGCAACAATCACCAACAAAAAGGATAAAATGAACGAAAAAGAAATACAAAAATAGAAAAGACAAAAAATACAAAAATACTGGAAAATACAACGTGCAACAAAAAGTGGAGTCAGCACGACGAAAATAAAAATGTTCGCACGCAACATAAGGATGATATACCACACACTAAGGAAAGGTTACAACAAAAATACGTTGCGCACTCGAAATGCTTAGCGCACTGGAAAAGGGATTAACGGTCAGAAAAAGAAAAAAAAAAATGAAAAAATGACAGTTACGGCAAAAAGGCGCCAACCGTTGGCATTTATGAAATTGAATGGAATGTACTCATAAAGCGTCATTGTATTAATCACATCCAGGGAAGCTTATTCGAGAAGTTTCATGACATTTTCTATATAAAGGGGAAATGCGGGGAACATATGACTTATTGTGAAATTGTGAACTTGCAATGATAGAGAGCACGCAGAGCAGAAATGAATTGAAAAAGAACACAGTGTGAACCAGTTAGAACCCATTTGACAAAAACTGACTAGTACCCGTGATGGCACCATCGAAGATGGGAGCACTGAGCTAAGCAAGGAGGAAAACCAGAAGCAGCATTAGGGTACCATATGAAGACGCAGAGGCTGAACAAAAAACTACCCAAATTGAGGAATTCGTCGATGTGGACGTGATTCCTTCACCACATGAAGAACCTACAATCCATACATCGGCGGTGGAAGAAACACAACCTCCAACAATAACGACCATGGAAATCGACCTGCACAATGGTGCACATGGTCACACTACAAACGACGCAAGCACTGTACAACAACCTGCGAGGGCTGAAGAAGCCCAACGAATAAATGGTGAAGCCAATGCGCACACAGAGGCTGTAGTGCTAAGACCACCCAGAGAAGGGTCTGCGCAGCAACAGGAGGGTCTGGTGGAAGACATTACCAACCAACCAGACTCTGGCGCGGAAAGGAGATAGATGGAGGTTGGGACCTCAAGTTAGTTGCCAAGAAGAAAGGGAAAATAGCCCATGGCGTGGTCCCCGCACAGACAACCCGATGCAACCATCTTACTATCGCGCATTCCAGAGGGAGTGCAAACCATGACAACACTTCTAGGATGCGTGGAGAAGTTTAAATATTTGGACCACTTCTAGGATGCGTGGAGAAGTTTAAATATTTGGACCACGACATGGTCGATGCTGCAAATTCCTTGAGTTTGCACAACAGGTATACCTGGATAACATAGGGACATGCCCCTTTGGAGACCCAATCCTACAACTGAAACCATGGGTAGCCAACCTGGCGAACACAAGGATTATGAATCTGCTCGAAATTCCCCATTTTGGAAGGGGGAAAGAAGTAAACAACTGTGTCAAGCCATTGATGGTGGTCCTGCATGGAGGATTCTTATTGTTGGAACAACCTATCTCAATATATGGGGATCTTAATGCACTCATCATAGGTCTGCCATCAATGGGTGAGAACCCCGCGCAGTACCTGGATGACAAAACACTGCCATCAATGGGTGAGAACCCCGCGCAGTACCTGGATGACAAAACAAAGGAGAAAGCCCTGACTGAGGAGATGAAGAAAACTTATGGCACAGAGAGGGGCTCGCGCGGGGTCATAATCAATAGGATCGTCGACACAACAACGAGGCCGGGGTCGTTGCAGCTGCAACGCAGTGCCCTAATGGAACTACACTCAATTGGGCCCCGTAACTATTAAAATTGTTCCTCAAAGACTGCAAAGATGCATAAGACTTCGGAATAGAGTTACACTATTTGTGGTTACTCATTTTGATCAGGCTGATGGGATGGAGGGAGCCCCCGTACTCTCATTTTTGTTACTAGATATGTCAATGCCACACAACGCGGTACACATCATTGGGGAGCAATTCAGACCACAACCATAGAACTAATAACACAAGTACCTTTACCAGATACTTCAACAAGATACAAGAGAGCGTTCGAACACATGGAGGATTACTCCATACGTGGTTGCACAATACAGGGACATATCCAGCTCCAAAGCAACAAGGCATAACATGTGGATCCAAGCGTGCATGGATCTGGGGAAGGAATGACTACAACTGAGATATTGCGTCACTAAAGACTATATATAAATGGAATTTTGGGATTGACACGACGACTGGAGGATTCCAGTCCTGACTCAAGAAGTGCCTAAGGGTACAGAGGTAGACACCATTGCGCCCAAAAAGTCAACGAAGTCGAGGAAACCCAGTCAGAAGTCACCGCAACAGAAGAAGGGGAGTGCGTCGAAGAAGAATACACAGACAACACAAAAGGAAACTCCCCATGACAGAAAGAACAAGGAGCGGGGGACAGTGCCTAAGGGTACAGAGGTAGACACCATTGCGCCCAAAAAGTCAACGAAGTCGAGGAAACCCAGTCAGAAGTCACCGCAACAGAAGAAGGGGAGTGCGTCGAAGAAGAATACACAGACAACACAAAAGGAAACTCCCCATGACAGAAAGAACAAGGAGCGGGGGACACTACAACAGAAGAAAACCTCTAGTCATCCACTCCACAGGAGACAACCCCCCCCAAGAGCCAATAGTACATACAAGAGGGTCGTGCAAGAAGGTGAAAGCACACAAACAACTTCCATAATACACTATCACTGAGGATGATGTAGACCTCATGGCATAAAGAGTGGAGGACCGCACAACGAAAGATTTTGAAGAAGCCCAACACCAGAGAGGAAAAATACAAGACGACCTGGTAGGAATAAAGAAGGTCCTTGAGCAGATCAGGTCATATCCAAGGCCTGAAAGGGGAACTAAATCCTTCCACGAAGAAGCAGCAGTAACGACAAGGACTACGTCGAACAAGGAGGACACAATTCATACTATTTCCAAGGCAAATCTGAATTTCAGGATAACAACTAATATGTTGCAAATGGATGAAATTGTAGCACATATACCATTGAAGGATCTGGTGCAGGTAGAGCTGGCATTAGCAAGAATACCTACAAAGGCACTGTACAGGCTCCAAGTCAGTGTCACATAGGAGGTACAATCACGCGCCATAAGAGATGCAACAAAACTGCAGGAGACAAGAGAGGGCAAGGAGGCCTTGGAATTGGTGATCGAACATGTCAAGTTCGAAACCAAGGAAGAAAAAGATATTGCAGATAGAATCGAACAGGGTGTGACAACAGTGTACAATCACATCCCTGAAAGTCCGTAGGCAAAGAACACAAGCGCCAAGGAGAAACTCAAGCTTATTGCCAAAACCATATAAAATTATAGGTAAGAGATTGAGGAATTAAAACAAAAAATGACTCCTACAACTCCTCCCGAGGTGAGAGAACAGAGGAAATAAGAAGTTGCACTCCAAATGGAAACAAAGGAGGAACAAGTCAACACAACATCAGGATTGTTTGACAGAGCGACGAAGCTTTGGACAACGTTGGATGAGGATGATCAGGTCCAACAATGGGACCAAGAGGAGGAGAGGCTAAGTGTAGCCATTCAAGAGCTCAAGAACTGACATAAAACGATGAACATCACAGAGCGCCTGAAAGGTAATCAAGACTTGAAGAAGCTGCAGGCAGATTTGAATGCCATACAGAGGCAGAAACATGAGAGACATGCATAAGTAGAACCAATCCAAGAGCAAGTAGCGCAGTTGATCTCACAATTGGAGGAGGAAAAAAGGAACATGGCACAGACACAAAGAAAGGGTGCAACACTGATCCAGGAGGAGATCACGATGTAGTTAGTAGAGGCACTAACAGGAAGAGTCATGTAGGTCCAGGCAAGAAGAAGGGAACTTGCAGACAAGTTCCAAAACCTAGAAGAGGTTGTTCAGGGAGTGCAGAATGCCTAGGTGGCTTGGGACGAGCCACATGTCAACATTTGGGGCTTGTTGGGCGCAGGCCTATTTTGAGGAAATACTATTTTTGGAGGAAAAAACCCAGAATTGGAAAAATATTTTGAGGAAATACTATTTTTGGAGGAAAAAACCCAGAATTGGAAAAAGGCAGCGGGAAGGAAAAACAACACATGCAAGGAAAGCATGCAAGGTGTGCATGCAGGAAAACCTAACCACATTAGGGTCAGGGTTTTTGTAGAAGATTGTAATGGCCGACGAGCTAAAAACTAGTATAAATAAGTACCTAGGAGGTCTACGTCGGCGGGTGTGGTTTTTGGTTGCTAAGTTTTGGTCTGTTTAGTCAAGAAAACTATTGTAAGATCGTATACCATTTTTGTAAGTTGTTGAGTTGTAGGGGAGAAAGGTAGTTGGACCTTGAGGGTTAGATTGCAGGCTCAAGAGGATGGTGCAATTTAGTCAGCCTCACATAGGTCGTGGAGTCTGTTTTGTGATTGTATGAACAAAGTTGTAGTGCACGCGACACTACATATTGCAGAACCATAATAAAAGAGCCTGAGAAGCCAAATCTTTGTGGACGTAGCCCAAGAGGGGGTGAACCACGGTAACATCCGTGTTATGTGATGTATTTATTGCATAATTATTGTTTGTAAGTGGTTATTTGATGGATGAATAATTATGTGAGATCTGTTATATGTTAGATTTGTTAGAATGCATGCATAAACTTAATAGATGAACAGATCCTAAGAATAATAGAAAGAACCACCAGATCAAGGCTTAAGAAGATGAAGTGCAATCCTAGATCCCCACTCTTTCCTAGACTGCAAGCATATAAAATTTGCAGTCACCCATAGAACTATCTCGGGTGAGACTGTGCAATACACTTGTGTGTTGTGTTTCCTTTTTGGTTTACCAGGAGGGCCGATAGTTTTAAAGGGATTTGTTGGAAGCTTGTTCATATCTAAACCTGGGTCAGCCCAAGAAGTAGTTAGAGAAGAAGATCAACCAACATCTCCCGACACCAATCTCTTTTTAACAACCCGCATGGCCTTCCCCCTTCCTGCCACATCCATGATCATTCCATTCCTCTAGTCCCTGATAGTCTTCCTCCCAATGTTTTCCCTTACTATAATCCCTTTGCCCAAAACAATAAAATTGAGAAAATTGTTCAAGAATTTCTAGAAGTGAGTGTTATATGTTCGAGGTCCAACCCCCATTCCTCTCTAGTAGTTACAATACTCAAGAATGAAGGCACTTGGTACATGTGTCCTAATTTTCATGCCCTCAACAAAATCACAATGAAGGACAAATTTCCTATCCCTATCATTGATGACCTTTTGGATGAATTGAGTGATTCTCAGTACTTTACCAAACTTGATCTTCGTTTTGGCTACCACCAGTACATATGAAGGAATATGACATCCCAAGACTACATTTCAAACTCACGAGGGTCACTATGAGTTCTTGTTCATGCCCTTTGGCCCGTGTAATGCTCCCTCCACTTTTCAAAGTCTCATGAATCCTGTCTTCTGTCCCTTCCTTTGTCAAATTGTCTTAGATTTCTTTGATGATATTCCCATCTATACTAAAACTCGGCAAGCCCATCTCGGCCTTGTGGATCAAGTTCTCCATCTACTATCTCAACACCAACTTTTTCTCTAACAATCTAAATGTGCTTTTGGAGCCTATGAAGTTTAATACCTAGGTCATATTGTCAGCAATGATGGTGTATGAGTGGATCCTAAGAAAATTGAAGCTATGAAGGATTGGCCTCGTCCTAAAACTCTTAAAAGCTTGTGTGGTTTCCTGGGTTTAACTGTCTATTATCAAAATTTTGTTTAGAATTATGGAAAAATTGCAACTCCTCTCACGACTCTCCTTGAAAAGAAGGATTTCAGTTGGACTCCAACAGTTGATCAATCCTTCCAAGCCTTGAAAGATGCTATGTGCACAACTCTTGTCTTGGCACTCCCAGACTTCACCAAGACTTTTAACATAGTTACAAACTTAACGAGAACTCTCCAGAGAAGAATTCGGCCCAGTATAGTGGCCAGAAAGACTATAAATAGAAGACGTCTTGGCTCATTTTTTCACTCACTCACTCTCTCCCAGCTACAAAGAAGAAAGACACAAGTTTGGAGGTGACACAATAGCTGCAACTGCACAATTTATTCTTGCTCAGTCTTTTGGTATCTCTATCTTGTGCGCTACTCCTTGAGGAGGTGCGCTACCTTTGTATGGTGTTGCTGCTGCAGTTGCGGTGGTATTTATGGATAAGCTATCATTTGTGCTAGGGTTTATCTAATTGGACTTGCTTTGTGAACATAATCTATCTAAGAAATTTTGTTGGGTTTTTCCCCCATTTGGGGTTTTCCCA
>CBVK0100230955.1:0-10127 GCA_900067695.1 Picea abies | reverse complement strand
TATCAAGACCTCATTCATTCATGCATGCCTGGCCCAGCTTCTGAGTTGAGGCGACATTGTTCTGAGTTTCCTTCCATTTGATCACCCCTTTTAAACAAATAGTGACATTAAACTGATGGGCGTCGGGCTCTGCTCCTGCTATCAATCCAAGAGTGACTTCCGGCTCCAACATGAGGAAAAAGGCAAGAATAGGGAATTCTGGCTCAAAACTCACAATGTGGCTACAAATTCTTGGGGCAAGGGGGGAAAGTGAAATGGGAAAATTTTCATTGTTCTTATGCTTAGCTTTGGAATGAGACCCCAACACCTCCTTTTATATGGGAAAAGGATGGTTATTCGATTGGGTGATGGGATATAGGCAGTGGATTCGTTGGGAAACCACCCAATAGCCTGTAATCTCAACGAATTCCTTGAAACTTTTTAATTTTGCAACTTTTGTGGGCATACATGGGTTGTAATGGTGCAGCTAGCGTATGTACGTGAGCTGTAGTGGTGCAACAAGTGTGTGTACATGGGAAGTAGTGTTGTAGGGAATGTACATCTTAAAAAATATGGTTTTTAAGAAGAGCTACTCAGTGATGGCTTGACAAAAAAAACAAGTAAGATGGCTTGATGCCAGGTATGCATGTATGGTGCAATTTACGGTTATAACACCCCCCTTTTATACATTCTAAGGGAATTATACCCCTTTAGATTAACCGAATCCTTCCTCCAGGAGGCTCAGAATGGATGGGAATGTCAACATGCACACATGAAACTATGCCCAAGGTCGACGAACTCATAGTTCGTTTATTTTAACTTGAGCCATCATAGAGATTGAGCATTTACGTGTACAAGACAGAAAATTACTTACTTTCTCAAATAAACAATCAAGGATAATTAAAGGGGCACAATATAACCATTAAAAAAACATGCACATCCCTGAAACATTCATACAATATCCAACCTTATTTCACAGTTATAGTTCAATTTACACAGAGTATGAGAATACTTATCTTTTATAGGTTGCAGCCAACTCACTGATTGTGGGTGTGCTCCTTTCCACCCAACCATAGGCTCAGAGGCATTCAATCATAGCTCTATGGCCACCCCCATATGAAGCCATGATATCACCAGGGAACTCTCATAGTTTCTCAGTGATTCTTTCTCTATTTCAACTTCTTCTCGGGTTCTGTTCTCTGCAAAATTTTAGATATCTCTTTCTCTGTCATGGCCTTGGCGAGGTTTATCAGATGCTCATCCAACATCAAGCTCATGACCTTCTGTTCATCGTTCACTGGAGATCTCTATGTGTTCTCCTATTTGTCTATCTATATTTTTCCTTGTCTCTATTTTCTGTATATCTTTTCCCAGGATGGTTCTCGACCTATCTTGTTCCTTTTGTTAGAAGGGAACTCGGGTCAGCTTGGTCTACTAGACCCTACGGTACTTCGAGTTGATGTTATTCAGTTAGACCATGCTTCCATTCATGGGGGTGGTTGATTGCTCAACCACCAGTCCTTCCATTCATGGGGGTGGTTGATTGCTCAACCACCAGTCCTTTTTCATTGACTGATTTCTCTCCTTGGGATCCGGAGAGGCTCATTATCTCAATAAAGGGAGTTTGGGTCATTTGAACTAATGCACCCTCTCTACAATCTCCTCACTCTTTCCTCTAGTGATATCATGGCTAGTACTTCAAGGCTTCACCCCCACAGTCAGTTATTGGCAGTTTAAAACTTAATACATTTACATTGTTCCCATTCAATTGCATGGTAATTATAATTAACGATTAATTACAAGTTGGGGGAAACAGGGGTGTTACAATTTGTTAAATGATATTGTGTTGTCTTCAACAATGATTATTAGAGTGTTCAAAAACTCTAATAATTCTTGAACTTGATCCATTTGAAACATTAAATGTGGCCTCCTTGTCCAGGTATGTTAGATTACAATTGACTCAACAACAAAGAAGTCTTCTTGCAACTCTTCCCTTTATACAGTTCATTCACTCAACTATTTCAATGTAGACTAAAAACTGGGCGTTGGGTTCAATTGAGAATGCACCAAATAAGAACAATTAAACTTAATTTAAGAAATACAAGTAAACTTACAAAAAAGACTATTTGCAAGTTATGATTGATCTTCAAATTTGAATTCTTGGCAATTCTTTGAGTTCATAACATTGTCCTTTGATTATTAGCTTGATTTGTTTGTTTCTAATGTGTTTTAAAATATGATTTCTTGAATATAATATGCAACTTCTTGATTACATGTGCTTGATTGGAATTAATTTATGCTAAATTTTATTAACTTGGTTTCTACTCCATGTGTGTAGTGTTTTAAATGAAAAAGTGTTATTGTAGTTTAAATGTCACAACTAGACATAAAACATCAATGACTGAAAGAAAGATTCCACCATCCATGAGCACAATCATCGTTAAACTCCCTTATTTTGATTTCAAGATAGGTTTAGGACATGGACCAAAAAAAATAAAATATTATCATTATTGTTACAAATTTCTCTTTAGCACTAAAGAGCATAACAATATTTGCCAATGAGAATGCCACCTTTGTCTTCAATATTATTCCACACTCAAGATACCTTCATTTTTTACTGTAAACATCCAAATATTTTCCTCAAAAGAAAGAAACCTTGCAATAATGTGATGATAGGTACAATGTCACATCATGTCTTCAAAATATTTGTTGCAGTTTATAACACTCCACTCACATTTGATTATTTCTTCATACTTTTTCATATGGAGAGAAATTGTTGAATATGAAGAAATGACTTAGTACTTTCCTATGTGGGATTTGTAAATGGAAAACAAAACGTGTTAGCTCTATATTTTGTGGGTTGATCATTGTTCTTTTAAGATATGCACAGAAGTTGTGTTCTCTTAGTCTCTATTTCTTAACACTAGATGCAAAACCCAAAACCATAGTTACTGGAGTTCTTTCATCACCAAATTTAGTTGTAAAAGTAGTTTCAAAATCATTCCAACTAGTGAAAGAACCAAATTCTAAGTTAAATTATCATGTATAAGTTGTATATTCAAATGTAAATGGAAACATATGGCAAACCACATCATCATGTTGTATATTCAATAATCAAACAATTAGGATGAATTTTTTAGTGTGGTCTTGGTATGGTCCTTATTTATATGGAGTAAACTTAGGTAGTGGACAATCCACAATCTTCGGGAATTCATGGGCTTGACTGGGTATGTCCAATGCATGTTGGGCTAACCAAGTGTGTTGGTTCTGATTTTCAGCCATGGAATTGGAATCAGAGTCCGATTCTAATGGATCTTTGGAATAGGGGGTATTAATGGGGGTAAGGGGAAATTGATCTAATGGTTCAAGGATTGTTTTAATCGTGTGTCCAATCAAATAAAATAGGTTACATATGTGATATTTTTCTTTGGTTTTATTTATGATTCTTTGATCCCTATTATGTCTCTATGAATTGTGCACAATCACTAAAGAACTAATTCAATGAGTGTAACATTGCACAATCACTAAAGAACTAATTCAATGAGTGTAACATTGCACAATCACTAAAGAACTAATTCAATGAGTGTAACATTGGGTAAGATGATAGAATGTTTGATATTCTTGGGCTGGGATAACAAAATGATATTAATTTTTTAGGGAGGAGGAAAATTGGATTATGATTCATACATTGTGTAGGTATTTCATGTCAAACTATACCTCTATATATTGAGAGTTTGGTTATGGACATGGAGTATGTTCACAATCTTGAAAATCTTTGTATGTTGGTTGGTTGTGGTAAATTTTGGTTATTTATGTTCACATATAATCGAGGGGGAAAATTGATTTTATTTTTATCCATACAAGGGAATCACACCCTCCTTCTAGTATAAAAAATGTTGACACAGGAAAATTCCCTTTATCAAATTCATAGCTTCACCTAGGAAAAGGGCCTTATTATACCCTTTCTCTACTAAAAAGGGTGAACCCATTGATTTATGGCATGACTGATATTACATGATTTTTTTTATGAATTAATTTAAATATGGTTTCTTTAAATGAATGTACAAAATGCAATGGTTATAACAACTAGCATAATCTACTCCATCATATCTAAGAAGTAATATAGAAATGGAATACATGAAACCAAAGAATGAATATACAAGAAACAAACAAACAAATAGTTCATTATATTACAATCTACATGGATTTACATATAGCTTATAGAAATCGAATAAATCATATAGAATGGAGTTCCATGTTAGTTTTATTAGCACAACATAAGATGAAGTAAGTAAATACATGCATGAGAATAGTCTACAACAACAATATTCAACATTTATAGAGAACCATGAACATCAAGAATAGTCCACACCACTCACAATAACACCATAACTATCAAGAAGAAATGGCCAATAATGGATTCTTAATGAACCATAAATATAGCTTACACTGTCGAACAAAAAGCCTTCTATTTTTTACACTCACAGTTTTTATACAAAATTTTAGAGTAGGGGGAGACCAATCATTTGAGCTTCACAACTCTTTGTATTCTATACCTACTTAGTAGGTAGTCATTGACCTATATTTCCCCTATATTACATATAATCCTTCCAATCATCATTTGTTGTAATTATTTCAAAAGAACATGGAAAATAATGTTTCTCAAAAGGGGCTCGAATAATAGCTGTCATTTTGCAACTTCACTTGACCTTTTTTCAACTTGGACAAGAAAATATTCATCGGGTATTTTTCTTTGGTAGGGGATTTTATGTATTCTTTCACTACCATATTCTTGATCCATGGGATCTACTCTATGGGGCCTCTTCTCTAGCTTTGATTCACACTCAATATCCCCATTAATTCACTTTGGGATAGGAAAACATTATTTACTCTGAAGGCTAGTAGCTTACACTCTCATCATATATTCATTTAATACATGAGCTATGTCCCTCTCGTATTCTAGCTCCATATTGATTCTACTCATTTCTCTTTTTTTTCTAACTAGGGAATTTTTTGTGGGTGCTTCCTTGAAGTATCATTGCCACTCTTACAAATGGTCCATGCACCATTCTATTCTTGTTCTCTTTATTGATATTTTTGGAATGTATGAGTGAGAATTATTTCTTCTTGATATTTGTCATGTAGGTCTACTAGATTTTTCTAAAAATATTTTCACACCAAATTCACATTGTCATGGCTTTCCAAGGCATATTACATGAAATCACCTATGTCATACTTTTATGCCATATAATGCTCCACTTAGTGCTTTCAATTTTAAATTTCTCTTTTGTAGCCTTCCAACTCACAAGCCATTTTGAGGATGTTTGACTCATTTTCTTGAGTTGTAAATACTATAATAATGGCCATGGAAACTAGATCTAATTCACTAACGTCCATAATGGTGGCATCTATGCTTTCAAATATTATTTGATTCAAGGTCATCCTTCACTTCTTATGTGTCTACCTCATGATTTGGTTTCTTTTTTTATTGAATAAAAAAAGTTCCAATTGAGTTACTTCATATAATGGTTGATCCCTTTGCATGAAGTGTTGGAAACTAATATTAGTGGGAGTAGGTAGTCCTCTTTCCATTCCAAGGCCTATGGAGGAATTTTTCATTGCAATCTTGGATGTTGTGGTCTTCTATTTAGGTGACCCACTTCTACCATCACCCCCTCCTTGAGTATCTTACTTTGGGGTTTTCTGGTCCTTTTTAGTCTCTTTTGTGTGAGATATCTAGCCTTTGGTACCAATTGTTCCATTTTTCCCTACTATTGTACGTACATCTTTTTTTCCCAAAATTTTATGCTCCCTTGGTTTTGTCTATAGCCTTTGCTTTTGTTACTTGGGATTCTGCAACTTTCCTTTTCCTTTCCAACACTTCTTCATAATAATGTGCTTGTATTTTACTCCCTCCTTAAAATATTCTTAATTTGAATAAGGCCACTAAATGTTCAAACATGATCAATGGTTGGCTACCACCTTCTTTGGATTATAAATTTTGAATTTTTCATGCCTAAAGTTTTACTCCATTTTTTTCTTAAATATTTACAAAGATGGTTTGTCAATCCAATAAAACCCAATATGGATAGAATATGTGGGGCATAGTTTCTTTTGGGAAAATTCCAAAAATTTATTGAAACCAAAAAGCGTAGTTTGGTACACAATCTCCTTGATCACCAACATGTCTAAGGGATCCTTGGATAGAGTGAGAGGGACCTTTGTAGCACAATAAGTACTAATATATGTTGACCCCTAATCTAAATAATAATTCCTGATTTCTTCTAAAACCTACATTGCCTCTAACAATAGTTTGGGGTATTTTCTTCCAAAAATCAACACATACAAGAAATCCAAGAAATGGTTACATATGTTCCCATATTTATTTGGATTTTTGTACTCCCATAAGTCTTGTCAATAGACATGGAATAAAAGGTGTTATAAGTAAAATCCATCCATTGAGACATATTCCAACTATCTGGTGGTCAAGCTAGTTACAACCTCTTTGATAGTTCGACGCAAGGTAAAGGATACCCATGCCTCATATGGTCCTATGTGTGAGGTGGTAAAATTGGGAAGAAGGAGAGGCAAGGGACTTGTGTGCAAGTCCTCTCGGGACTATCTAACTTGGGTATTGTCCTCCCTTAGCTCCCTAGAGGACTGAAAGGGAAAGGAAATAGTGATTGTGTTGTGTGAATGTGAAAATAATATCACTTATTCTTTGGACCAGCAAAATAATGAGTGAACAAAAAGTATAAGCTCAAAAAATTGAACTAGCCCACTTCTAGGGTCCACTAGAATCTATGACAACTTAAATAGTGATTTGTTTATGCAATCATGCATTGACATTGGGTCAAATTAACAAATAACACCCATAGTTAGTGATTTAAATGAGGTTGGAAATTTCAAAAAACAAATAATAGATGCGAACAACAAGTTGTTCGCACCAAAATAAGCTTGAAAGTGGGTCTAAAATAGTTTAGGCAGTGCACCGGGAAAGGAAAAAGTCAAGTTGGGTTTTATTTATTAAATATATAATTTAAAATAAGCTTACTAATAGGCTTCCACAATAATAATAAACTGAGTCTAGGAAATACTTTAAAAAGCAAAAATATTAATTTCCTAAAGATTGTAGCAAAATTTTTGAAGCAAATGGATGGTTGGAAATTATTTTTTTCTGAAAATGAAAGGTCCATAATAGACCTTTGTTTAGTTGTTTCAATCATCTTCCTAAGTTTTGGGAGGAATGATAGAAGGTTGACACATTAACCATGTAAATTTTATGAATTTTTGTCTTATTTAATCATGCAACCAAGGATGCCAAACCATTTTTAAGGTCCTCCCGTTCACATATTTTTCTTGCAAGATGATCCACTTGGTATAAGTATAATGAGTTGGTATACATCACTAGGTTAGAACAATGAGTACCCCATGCAGTTCAAAGAAGGAGGGGTTGGCCCTTTCTTTCCACTAGTTCTTACAGGATCTTAAATTTGCTTAGATGGAAGAAGGATACCCATGTAAAGGAAGTGAATCAAGACTATCATGAAGGAGTTTAGTTTATCTTACCAAAGTAGAGTGTTTTTCCTATCCAGGATAAACTATTCAATGTTCCGAATCATTGGATTATTAAACAAGACCAATTTGGAAAATTCTCAATCAAATGATATAAATAAAATCAATTGTATGAGGAGCCAGTTAGGGGGATTCCGTATATTTTACTCTAGGGATTATATAAATTGGAAATAAGAAGAAATAAAGACCAAGCCATCCATGTGGAGAGATCTTGTTTTCCTTTCACAAGCATGTATCTTTTTTAATATAAAATTAAACTACCCAAAAAGGCATAGGATAAAATTGTAGGGAGTGAAGGAGCCATGTATCTCTATGGAGAGCCCATATACCTCCTTCATGAAATTAATTACCAACTTATGATAAAATAATACATGGATTAAAAAGAACTAATTAAACAAGATTAATAAATTAGCATAAAGTATAAATAATTATCTTCATTTATCCCCCTTGACTTTCTCCTCTCATTGATTCATAGCCCCCAATTCTTTTTCCTTCCTATTCTGTAGCCTGTGATGTATTTTATTAACATTCAATGTTCAATTACAAATTAAATTTGTCTAGCTTAGAACCATTCATATATACACATCATGTACACATTTACATTACTGGTCTAGGGATCAAAATTGGGATATTACATTCCCCTCACCCTAGATTTTGCACCATCCTCAATGCTTGCCATCATTATATACAGTGACAATAATTTGTTCATCAAAATTGTTCAAAATAAATGTAGATATGCCTCCCACATAACATCCTCCAACTCCCATGTTGCTTCTTCAGGGTTGTAGTGGGTCCATTGGACCTTTACCTACCCTATGGATCTATTTCTAATCACAATTACCTTCCTGTCTAATATTCACACTGGTTGTGCTTGGCATTCTCCTTCCAGGTCAACCTAGATTGAATCCCAATCAACGACATGGTTAGGATCATGTACATACTTTTTCAAAAATGACACATGAAACACGTTATTAAATTTTATTGTTGTAGACAATGAAATCATGTAGGAAACATGCCCTCTTCTATCCAAGGTCTCAAATGGACCACAATATATGATTGCTAGCTTAGCCCAGCTCCCTAAATTCAAGGAAAAATTCTTTGGTTTCACTTTCATAAACACATGCTCCCCAATTTTAAATTCCCTTGGTATTCTTCTTTTATCTACAAAACTCTTTTGCATGTCCTATATTTCCTTTAAATTTTATTGATATTAACCAATTTCTCTTCCATTTCTTTGAGAAAATATGGCCCAATTTATACTTTGTCTGCTAGATTGTCCCAACTAATTGGATTTTTATACTTTCTACCATATAATACCTCAAATGGAATATGATCCTCAGTGAAGCTCGATATCCATTATTGTAGGAAAATTCTACTAAATGCAACTAATATTCCCACTTGAATGGATTATCCATTGCATACATTCTTAACACATCTTCAATCACTTGATTGACTCTCTCTATTTTGATCTGTTTGTGGATGATAGGTTGTACTAAATTTAATACTTGCACCAAAACCCTTGAATAATCCTTTTCAAAAGTTTGAGGTAAACTTTGGATCTATGTCTAAAATAATTGCCTTGGGTATCCCATGTAACCTGACAATCTACTTCAAATAAATATATGCTATATTAGATGCCTTATGATCCAACTTAACATGAATAAAATGAGTACCTTTGGTTAACTTAACCACAACTACAATTATTGAATCATGTTATGTTGTTGTCTTGGGAAACTTAGTGATAAAACCAATATTTACCACTTCCCATTTCTACTATGGAATTGATAATAGCTACAGAAAATACATGGGTTGTTTATGCTTATCCTTTACTCTTTGACATTCCATACACCTTGATATATAATAATCCACATACTTATTTATTCCTAGCCAAAAATATTGACTTATTACTATTTCAATTGTCTTATGATGACCAAGATGTCTAACATATGGAACATTATGCATCTCTTTTAATATAATCTTCCTTAATTCATAAGAGTTAGGGACATAAAATCTATATTTATGCATAAGAATTTCATTCTCTTCCAAAACAGAACCATCATGCTTCTATTTTACATTCTCTTCCTATAAGCCTTTTTTTATCTGTAGATAGTTCTCATCAGAGGTAATAGCCTCAAGAATTCTTCCTTAATTCATAAGAGTTAGGGACATAAAATCTATATTTATGCATAAGAATTTCATTCTCTTCCAAAACAGAACCATCATGCTTCTATTTTACATTCTCTTCCTATAAGCCTTTTTTTATCTGTAGATAGTTCTCATCAGAGGTAATAGCCTCAAGAATTCTGCTCATTAAATGAAATTCACACATACTAATGGTTGTAGCATTCATTGCATCTACTCTTCTATTGAATGCATCAACAACCTTGTTCTCCTTCCCTCTAATATGTTTAATATCAAATTTTGATTCACTGAGAAATTCCAACCATCTCGTTTTCCTAACATTTAAAGTCTATTATTCAAATCTATACTTATCATTGTGTTAAGAACCAAAGATCTGAATACAAAATACACCATAATAGATCCAAAGATATCCAAATACAATCACCAGACAA
>CBVK0100230952.1:0-15476 GCA_900067695.1 Picea abies | reverse complement strand
GAGATCGGTCTCGGCATTCCTGCTGAACCGCTCTTCCGATCTCACCATGTCACAATAATGAATACATGACCTATATATACCTATTCACACACTAAAAATGAATCCCCTTTACTATTAGGCCAAACCTATTACACATATATTTACACATTACATTTACATTTATCCCCATATATGTACCCCTTGGTTCATAACAGTGACCTTGCTCAATTGTCTAAAATCAATGCATGTCCACAAAGCCCCATATTTCTTCTTTACAAAGATTATTGGTGCTTTCCAAGGAGAGACACTTGAGAATATATATCCCTTCTTTAAAGACTCTTAAAATTTCATTTGCAATTCCTTCAACTTTGGTGTACTCATTCTATATGGAGTATTATATATTAAAGTATCTCCAAGCATAAAATTGATAGAGAAATCAATATCTCTTTTTGGTGGTAAACTTGGTATTTCCCCATATACATCTACATACTCCTACAACTCTAGAAATTTCTTGAGGTTTGGGCTTATTCACTTTCTCATCTCTTCCACATGAGTTTCATAAAATTTGTATCCTTACTTGAATCATATATTTAGATATAAGGATTAAATATCCATTATATAAATGGGTTTGAGAATGCCTTTAATTGTCCTCTACTTTCCTTCTTCATCAATACAAGTGAAAGTATTATAATGAAAATATAGGATAGTATGATGCACATCTAACTAGTCCATTCCAATAATAACACCATATGCAACAAGTGTTATTATTTTTAGGTCCACAACAGTTCCAACACCATTAATATCTAATGGATAGCCTTTGACAATATCATTAGTTTTTCCTTTGAGTCCCAGTGGCCAATTGAACCAATGATGATTCTCATACTTACTTCTCTCCAAATGAAATATTTCTACCAAATTAGGGGCAATGTAACTATGATTTTCTCTTGAATAATTAAAGTTGTAATAGGTTGATTGGAAATCTTACCTTCAACCTAAATCATGTTTCACTAATGATCTACATGTCAAATGTCCAAGAAAACATATATTCTTGGGAATTTTCTGCCCATATCTTACATTATAGTTGTCTCCTAGATATGATGCACATTCTTCATTATGCCTTCCTTCTAAGGGAAATATCTATACAAATGGTCTCCTTCACATCTTTTTAATTTGATTGGTTTCCTTGTTAGGAAAATATACGTCCATGCTAAACCTAGTACAAGAGAGGAAGACATATTTAAACCTTAAAGTAAATGACAAATAAATCACACAGTACACATATATTTTACCCTCAAAACCCAAATGGGAAAACCAACATTTCTTGTGCATATTGATCTCTTTTTTTCTTATTCATTAAGAATAAAAGGATACATGCCTAACCTTGGTCTACACCTAATACACAATATACATCATACCTTCATTCTTACACAAGAACAACCCTATATCCAATTCGGATTACATCTGTTGAAATTTCTCCTACTCAACACACAACAATTAGCTTAAAACAAAATCACTTTATTTACTAAAATCATATTTAAGTAATCAAATAAACATGCAACGGAAGAATAAACAAGGAAACTAAATAAAAAACATAATAACACCAAACTTTTCGAATATAAACCCCTAGAAAACTCTTGGAGGAAAAACCAGTGCCGGGAATGATTTATTATGATAAAATCAGGTCTCCTATAATAGAAATAGTGGCCCACTGATAGAAATACAATTGCAAAATAACCTAGAAAGGTATGACCTATTGTATGACTAGTTCTGGCATGGCTTTTGAGGCATACATGATTCACCTTCTTGTGAATCACATATATATGTGACTCTCTATATTGATAACCACGTATCCATATGAAAAACTTGTACGGAAAGATCCATATGATATTACACTCTCCTTTGGCTTCCTCGGATTAAAATCCACCTGCATAAGCCTATGTTCTCTCTTCTCATTGAATTGATCTCTAGATGGAAGTCCTTCTCCTTACCTATACAAGATCTCCTTGAATCTTTCAAGTGTTTTTCAAGTGTAAGAAAAAGTCCTTTGCTTTTACACTCTCGAATGAATCCATAATAGAAAAATTCCTTCTTTTCTATCTCTATGTGAATGTGCTTCCTCCTTCACCATAGCCTTTCTTTTATAATCTTGAGTTATAATCTATTTCTAATATCACTTGAAATTTATATTGCATGCAAATATTGCATGCTAAGATTACATGGCAAGTACTTTTAGAACTTCCTTAAATAACTCAACTAATTAATTACAAAATTAAATAAAAGAAATTTACATTAATAATTCCTTTAATTAAAGTAAATTCAAGAAAGGAGTTGGACAATTTTCACACATCTAGACACATAGACCTGTGTGTAAATATCTATCTAATGCTACCACTAACATCAACACTCCCTCTTAGTCAGGAAGGTATTTCCCGAAGAGCCACCTGGAAATGGTTTTGCCTCTGACTCTGGCACAATGTCACACACATCATCCTACATACTGGAATTCATCCAACCATGTTGGTCATCTTCTCCCTGAATACTAGAAGTCTCAGAATCGATGACACTACATATCAATGCCACTAAGTTTGAAAACTTTGTCAAATGTCTTCTCTCCCTTAATGTGCTCCTAGAAGATTCTTTCTCCTAAGCATCCATCAATGTCATCTCGTACCATTTTAGTCTCTTGATAGAATTGGAAGGGGATAACTCGCTCTTCCCCTCTGAAGGTTTACTCCCCACACTAGAAGTCTATGAAATCTACTCATCCTTTGACAATTAACCCTTTGAAGCCTCTTGTTCCTCATCCTATGTCACTGACATCGATCCATGACCCAAGATCCCATTGGATATTCTTACAGGATGACCCTGCAACCTGTATAACCAACCCTCTCTGACACCAATGTTCATTGTTGTGTCAGGGATATATCCCTCTAGACATATGAGTACTTTCCCTCTTTGAAAAGTAACTACAAAACCCTTGTCCTCCAAAATTGAAACTAAGAGAAAGTTCTTCTTTAGTTTTGGTACATATAACACATCTACCACCTCTAGAAAACCTTCTGAATCAAGATGGAACCTGACTGTCCCAACACCTTCTACACCACATTTGGCATGAGTTCCAACCTCCACATGTAAACCTAAGTTTGTATCTGATGAACTAGTGAACAACTCATATGTCCCTATCATGTGACAAGAAGCATCATTGTCCAAATACCACACACTACTTGAGTAGGTGTTGGTAGAGAAGCATGTGAACATTGAGAATTTTTTCTCAATTTTTGTTGCAAACTAATCTAGTTGCATATTTGTTGATGTTGTTGTTTGTGTCTTCTCTTGCCTCTTCTTCTCTAGACACTATGATGTATAGTTCCAAAACTTGTGGCACGTGAAGCACTTGATTTTACTCAATTCCTTATTTCATGGCTGTGAGGTTGAATCCTCACTGTTACCTTGCTTTTTGGAACCCTTTCCTTTGACCTTCCTTGTATTACTGACAAGGTCCAAGTTCTCCTCCTCTTCATCTTACTTATTTATGCTCTTAGACTCCTCCCAAGTCTCTTCTTGGATTCAATCATCCCAAAGTCTCTGCCAATCTGGGATATTTTACTGTGAATAAAATCCTTTGAAAAATGGTTCCCATGAATTGGGAAGACCATTCAGTGACACATTCATGATCTTTTTTTCCTTGGTTTTCTCCCATATGGCTACAAGCTAATCACATACCTATGTGATCATCATGAGATAGCTGGTAAAATTATCTGATCTAGACATATGAAATGATATGAGTCTATTCCTTAATATTATATTCTTATTCATGTTATTTCTATAGAATAAACTTACCAGGGCATCAAACATCTCTTTGGTAATATTCTTCTCATTTATAGGAGGGATTAGATGATCCTTCACTGAATATAGGAGGACCCTTTCTACTTTGATCTCCTTCTTTTTTTGAGCATCTAAAGTTATCGGATCTGTCGGTGGAGTAACCATTGTATCCACTAACTCCCAAAGGTCATACTCCTTCAACACCAAAGTCACTCTTGCTTTCTAAGATTATATGCTCCAGCCAATCCATCTTCAACTCTCAACAATGTTCTTGTCATCCCTAAGCCCTAATAAATTTCCCTGGAAATAACATGTTGAAAAACTACCCCAGTACTTATTTGTACGGCCTATACGCAGCTGTCAACACTGAAAATCATGTATATACATGATTAGACACACTAGAAATCATGTGTGTACATGACTCGACCCACTAAAAATCATGTATGCCTCCATACACCTGCAATAACTTAGCTTTGCCTCAGTACAACTATTTCCTTAAAACAATAGTCCTTCGATTTCCTTTTGTTGGTTATGAATTTTCTATGGATCTGAGATATGGCTTGCCTTCAGAGCACCTTCTCTGACACCATATTGATTTTCCAACATATTTAACCATTGGTATGCTCTCATGTTGAAATTTCTCCTACTCAAAACCCAACAATTATCTCAAAACAAAATCACTTTATCTACTAAAATCACAGCTGAGTAATCAACTAAACATGTAGCAAAATCATTGTTATGAGGAAAATATCTCTATGGATAGGGGAAAACCACAAAATATGGAACGATACCTAGAAATCAACTCTAATATCAATTATGCTATATAAATCAAAATTATAACAAGAGAAGGCTAGAATCCTACCTCGCTCGGACGTCCGGAGAAGACCATTGGTGAGCACACGACCCAAATCTTTATACTTACAACTTGTCCTCAACAACCAAGATACACAAGCATGTGGAAATGATATATAATGTTAGGATATAAACTATTATAATCCATTAACAAACATAACAAATATGCCCATCGAAATTAATACAAATATTTGCGATATATAATTGGACAAGAAAAGAGTATTTCTATTAATTTAATCAACATAAGTAGATAGGTGAAAAAATTATGTAACGACACATATTGGAACTGAGAATCTAATTCCCTCAAGTTGGGCCTTCACCACTTCAATCCTCCACAAAGGAAATCTCACAAGTAGTAGGAGTCAATGCGGTTCTCCAAATCAATATAGGAAGATCTCGGGGGCTAAACACAAGAAGTTCAAAATTTCAAGGAAAAAGGGATGCAAACTCAATATGAGGCAAAATGTCTCTAGAGTTTATTTTCTCTCAATGATGAATTGTCTTCAAGGATTGTATATGGATCAATTTATAGCCTACAAATGGAATTGAAGGGTCTAGTCAAAGCGTTTCCAATGTGCGAATATATTTCTTGCCATCAAACACAAGGGAAACCCCCCAGTTAGTGACTGATGAGGAAATGTCATCTCTTGGGTTCAAGGTTACCTACCAATGATGAAAGTAGGTCTAGGGTGCAAGGTAGGACAATAGCTTCATGTGACTCTAAGATTCACTTGTAAGGGGATGTCCTACATGAAAATTCAAGAGTTTTGAGGAATGGATGACACATGCTTATACTTCCTTTGAACAAGAGCATGAGATAGATGGATAATTTAGGCAACATAGACTTAATATTGATCAATGACAAAAGTTTGTGACACAGGAGGCATCGAAAAAATCTCCATAGGAACTAGAAGAATAACCAGTCAGAGGGGTAGACTCTAAATAAGGATTTCAACTTTCTAATGTCATACTAAAACCAAACCTTGGATGAAATGGACTCAAGAGTTTGTTCTCTTTTCAAGGGTGACACGATTGTTTCCGAGAGGAGATAGTATTCTTTTCCCGCACATATTTTTTTGTTTTTTTCATAGTAAAAGAAATGTTATGATATAGGAGAGGAAACGAGTTTCACGAGTAAGCAACTAGTTCCAAGCAGTGGAACATACCTATTCTCAATGCAAGGGACTGCATGCGGGACATGGACACTCAAGGGGATGTTTTCTCTATGGGTAAAGGGTGTCAAGCTGCAAAGGATATATGAAAGGCATTTCTTGGCTAATGTTGAGAATGTTGGGGCAAGAGGATTATAAAGAGAAAGAGGGATCCGACATTAGGCTCAACAATGCAAGTATGAGAATGGGATGCAATTACAACTTAACTCAACAAGTGTCATTTTTCGTAGATGTTAGTCCCCTAGGCTAAAAAAAATATAAAATAATACCTAGGAGAACTCTTCTAGCCAATGGTGAACAGAGTATTCCCTTTTCGTAAGAAGTCTACTTGGTCCAAAAAAGGGTTAAACTTATAACAAAATAAACATCCTTTCAAATCCATTTAACTAGTGTGAAAGAGACAAGTTCACTTGGAATTTTTTTTCATTTTTTCGGGAGTTAGAAAAGAGCTTAACCAAGACTCGGAGGGAGTCCCAAAGGTAGTGGTCATAATGATATTGATTAAGAAAATGGGAATGCAAAGAAGTATTGGGACTATAAGGGACTCTCATACCTATGGAGTAACTTTTGCATGGGCACCAAATGACAAAAGTGTTCTAACTAGGGTACCCATGTTTGGTAAGTCTCTACCACTTAATAACGACACTTCTAGTAGCAGCGAGAAGATTTTGTATTGCTAAGAAACAAGTTCATACCTAGGGCATGTGAATCATAGTCACAAGACAATGCATAAATGAAAAGTGGGGTGAGAATCTATTCTATATGCCAGTAATGGAATATACCTACTGGACGCACAAACGAGTGACATAATGTTGGAAATCCATAAAATCCCTAGACAAAACCACTTCAAACTAGGTCTTTCACTGCACTATTAGTCCACATGGTAAAAAACATGAAAGATAGGGTAAAACTATATAAAGTGGGTAAAAATTATCTACTAATAGTAAAAATAAGAATTTTTTACCATATCATTTGAGTTTTTCACCCGAATAGTGCTTTTGAGGCCATTTTACCCAGATCTTCCAGTGGTGATTTCAGGAGTTACGATCAACAGAATCGGAAACCGTATGGACCAAGTAAGTGTTTATCCTATTCTCTTCAATTTCCATGGTTTAATCATTATTTTTAGTGCTCAAACTTTAAGTTTAAGAGGTCGTAAATTAGAAAATAGGGTGTATGTGGGATATCATTTATCGGGTCACGTACATGACCCCATGTACGCGAGAAAAGTGAAGAATTCCCGCATACATAGAGCCCTATACGTGACTTTCATAAGGGTAGCCCGCGAATAACTCTACACATAAGGATTTTAATGAAAATTGACTCAAAATGTGATGTTTCCTTTGTAGGATGGTTATCGAATGGAGAGAAAGGGAGAACGAAGAGGTCAATGCTGCGGTGAAAATATATATGAGGGCCCAACGAGCTTTGCAAATATGTGGGCTCTATAAATTTTGAGCCATAATAGGAATGAGGGATCAAGTGAGGTTTCTCCATATATTGATAAACTATTTGGATCCGAAGACTGAGGCCTTCAATCTTGATGGGAAACCATTGAGAATTGAAGAGGACAATATATAATTTATCACAGGATTGTCTCGCCAAGGCGAGATGGTAAATATTAAGGCCCAAGGGGCCAGAGGTGGGAGGAATACAAAGGAGTACATCACCACCTACTATGTTGCAGGCAGAGAGAAAGTAGGGAGCCAACTCCCTATCAGAGCGATTGAGAACCCGAGTCTAAAGATCGTCATCTTAGTACTCACATGGATATCAGGGTCATCCTCATTGCACCAGGCATCGAGGCCACTCATGTTCTATGATGTGGACTATTTTAGACCCACGATTTATGATTGGTGCACCTCACCACTAGCCAAAATCAAGAGCCATTTGATGAATTGCAAACTCGGGAGAATGAGGAACTTCAGGTTCGCATCCATATTGTGTATTTTTTTCTTTGAGAGGGTTCTAGCTCTGAGCTCTAGAGTAGATATTACTCCACATGGAATACACGATCCATCCATGTCACAGTGTATCAAGGTGATGAGGCGAATGAGAGGTGGTAGGGTGTCAAACCCCTACAATGATGAGTTATTTCATTGGTGGTGATGATAGGCCATAGCCATCGATGACTATCCCTATGACGATATTGACTACCGAGGGGACCATGACATGCCATTTCCACCAGGATCCACCTTTTCATATATCAGTGAGAATTGATTTTTTTATATTTTATTTTTTGTGTTTTTCAATTTGATAAATGTAAACAAAAACACAAAATTTATTTTTGTATGGTATCATGTATTCATGGATATTTTCTTACGTAGACATAGGTCCATGATGACCTAACGAGTATCCATGACATCGACGCAGGGGATGAGGAGATGATATGGTAGGAGGGGATGTGGAGATATTTATACAGAATGTGCAGGGAAACCTATCTCATTTGACACACAATATTCCGATGGTCCAGGTGGAGGCTCTGCTAGAGGTGATGCAGAGGTAGGTGGTGGGTGTATCCCGTGCATGGGTGAGACTCTTATGACATCTTGAAAAAACCATAGTGTTCTATCATGACACACATATGGAAACTTAGGGTTAGATTGCATGGTTATGCGATGTACGAATCGTATATGTATTTTGAGGGTATAAGCCCAATTTTGTACTATGACACCATATTTTTTGGACTTTAAAGGACGAAGTATAAAAAACATTTTGGTATTCGAAATTATGTATATATCTTACAATGGATGAATGTATGAATATGTGCTTTCTTTACTTAGTTATGTGACAAATGCCAATCTAAAATGCAATTATCATATGCATCAAATACTTGATTAGAACTTCTAGGGATGTCATTATAAGTAATAAAATCAAAATATAGTTCCAAAAGTCGTACCCGTAGGAATCGTCAGAGTAAAGTAGGATATCTCACTCGGTAAATATTGTTCAACTCACATACAACTAATTGGGAGTCTAGGAGAACTTCTAAATATCGAACACCATGTGAAATGACATCACATAATATCTCTATAACGACGATATACTCAACCACATTATTCGTTGATGGATCCATACAAATGCCACCTGAAGACACCGATTGTCGCTCAAGTGAAAAAATAACCCAAGTGTGAAATCCATGTTCCACATATGACGAATGGCACCATCTACGAATCCTAAGTACATTGAAGATTCTATTGACATCTTCCAACCAAGGGAAAACTCAATAAGCAAGTAGGTGACGCAAAAGGAAAAAAAATTATATACACTAAAATACACCAATATACAAAGGTCACGTACAATCTTGAAGGCTCAAGTGTAATACCTTTTAAGGTAGAGCCTATTTCTGGGCTCGTCCGACACATTCCCTCATAATAATCTAATGCATTGGCTCCTTTATCTAGGACACATTGCACGATATAAGGAACGTGCCACATGGGGTTGAATTTTCCTACCCCCATCTAATGCATTGGCTCTTTTATCTAGGACACATCGCACGATATAAGGACCGTGCCACATGGGGTTGAATTTTCCTACCCCCAACGGTTCTTTAGCTTGGTCATAAAGAAGGACCAAGTCAAGCTCATTGTACTATTGGGGACAGACAAAAATATCGTATTGGACCTTAACACGTCGTTTATTCACTTCAATGGCCATAGAGGAATCTCGACATTTCTCATCGAGGAGCTCTAGGTGTACGAGGCATTATTCAAGATCGATTTTTTTAGGTAGGAGCTCAATCGCCAACTTAAGGGAAGGGATTTTGCATTCAATAGGAAGAATCGGCTCCACACTGTGCAATAACTAAAATTGTGAGAAACCAGTGGAATTATTTATCGTGGTTCGATATTCCCATATTTTATGGTAAAACATCACATGCTAGTTATATTTTCTCTTCCTAACAGGTTTTTGAAAAATGGTCTTTAGAGATTTATTCATGGCCTCTACTTGTCTATTTTCCTAGGGATAATAGGGGCAAGAATAACCGTGTGTAAACCCCAGTTTTGATGCTAACTCTGTCATCATCTCATTCTGTAAGTGACTTCCATGATTAGTGACAATCTCTTTCAGGATTTTGAACCAATCTATAATCTGATTGAATACAAAAATTGTTGCAGTCTCCCCATCGGATTTAATGGTAGGAATGGCCTCAACACATTTAGTAAAATAATCCACGACCATGATAATATGATTGTGCCCCTAGCCGAAGATGAGTTTTAGTCCATGAAATCCACCCCCCACTTAGTGAAGGTACCAACGGTAATGACTCGGTGAAGAGGGGTTGGGTGCAAGAACATTTTACGAGCGAACACCTAGAAAGGGTGAAACTTCTTGACCGCTTCGACGTAATATTTAAAAACCGATGGAAAAAAATAACCAACTCACAATATCTTTTGGGTTGTCTCAATCCTGGATAAATAACCACCACACGCCCCACTGTGAAATTAATTAAGAAAGTCCTCATCCCCCTCGTGAGTCAAACAATGATGCAAAATATTATCTATCCCTTGATGATACAACATGTCGTCGATAATAAGGTAGTTCTTATCCTGATGACGTATACATCGTCAGTCGTCTCTCGAAAGATGTTGGGAAGATTCATGGTTTGAACGTAGATTGTAATATCTCCATACCAGGGATATGAATATGACATAAGGAATATATGTTCATCCGTGAATGAATCAACTTGAAAAATATCCTCATCCATCCTAGGGAAGTTAACATCTGTTCTACAAAAAATAGCGATTTCTTGGATTTTGCAGAGGCAAAATAAAGATCAAATTCTTGCAAAATAACAATCCACTTATTGTATTTCCCCTCTATGATACGCCTCATAAGGACATATTGAAATGGATTGATATCAACAACTACGGTAGTCTTTCAGAGTAAGATAGAGTGACTTAATCTCTTAACTTCATGTACAATGGATAATGCTAGCTTCTCTATGTGGGAGTATTTAAGTTTAGGACCAACTAGATTTTGGCTAAGGTAGTAGATAGCATGCTCATGGAGCTCATCATCCTCATGAAAAATAACCATACCAATCATCCCTTTAGACATGACAATGTAAAGAAAAAAGTCTCTACTGTATTCTGGGGGATTCAATAGAGGCATCAATATCAAGGCTTTCTTAAGAGCATCAAAGGATTTTTCGGCTCGCTCATCCCATATGAACGAAGTGTGCTTCTTCAAAATATGCATGAAATCCTCAGTTCTGTTGGCATAGTTGACTACGAAATGATGTAGGAAGTTATCCTTCCCCTGTAAACCCTAAAGTTGTCGAATGTTGCATGGGGGAGTCAATCGAAGTATTTCCTCAACCTTCATAGGATCCACCATGATCCCATGCTCACAAACTATGAATCCTAAAAGGTAACCAGACCTAACGCAAGAGATGCATTTTTTAGGGTTCAACCAAATGCGATAATAGTGACATATTTCAAATACTAGTCAAAGGTGAGTCGAGTGATCTACCTCTTGCAAGAGTGAGAAGTGAGATCATCTATATAAGCTTTGACAATATGCTTAAGATCATGAAGCACAAAGGTCATGGTACATTGAAAGGTCACTCCGACATTTTTAAGACAGAAAGAAATTTTCCGGTATGTAAAGGTACCTAAGGAAAAATAAACGTCGTCTTGTGTTGATCATCGGATTTGATTTGAATTTGATTATAACCTGAAAATCCATCCATAAAATAAAAGACTTCTCTTCCTGCACACTCATCAATAATATGGTCAATAAAAGGAGTGGGGAAGTTATCTTTAGGATAGGATTTGTTTAGGTCCCTAAAATCCATACATAAGCGGAAGGTTCCTTGCTTCTTATCTATGGGAACGGGGTTGGACACCCATTCAATCAAGAGAACTGGGTAGATGAAGCCAAAATTGAGCAACTTCTCCACCTTTTCCTTAATAGTGAGGGCCTTCCTAGGATTTACAGCTCTAAGACATTGTCGAATAGGTTTAGCATTCAAATAAGATTTAATTTCATGTTTGAAAATGTTTGGGTCGATCCATGGAATCTTTTCATACGACCGAGAAAATACATCTTGAAATTCCTTAAAGAGATCAATACAGATTTGAATTTCTCGAGGCAAACAATATGCATCGATATATATGTTTTCGATTTTACTAGGGGTTCGAGAGATGTCGATCATGACAGTAGGAGAAATTATCACCATGTTTCCTTCGGCATAAATACCATGCATATCTAAAGGAACCACAATGTGACTGGACATCTACTTAGGGTGGAACTAAACTCATCCTTTTCAATCCTCACAAGCTATGGGAGAAAATAGGATCGATGATGCATATTGTCCCAAGGCCTATCAGGACCAGACATGGCCTCTAAGATGGATTCATCTAAGGGTAAAGTATTGTCAAGGAAATCATGTGAACAATATTATTGTATGGCCCATATGGGCTCTAAGACAAGATCCACCTTGTTTGTCTGTGAGGAGGAAGGATCTGGGTTAGCAGTAGCTTCTTGTATAGTCTGATACACAATTTCTACTACAAACAGTGACATCACCATCCCGAAGTGTGAATGACCTTCATACGAAATAGTCGTGGAAGGTAGGGTCCAAGGATCATTGAAATATGATGTATGTAAATTAACGGACCTCATCAACGATGAAGACTCACCATATATGACATTAATGTACAAAATTGGTGTCGCGAAATAAAAAATACCCATCAAGGAGGAATACATCACGACACCAACATTCTCAGTTACCTGCTGAGAATTATCAATAACAGGGACCAAAGGCCCCACAGATGCAGTAGGACTAGCATGCACAAATGAAAATCGGTCGATCATCACAATATTTCCTTCGTGAGGAAAGCATATAACGCGAAAAACCGAAGACACAATGGTTTTCATAGCATAAGTCCAATTACACCCTAGCAAAAGATTGTATTCAAGAGGTGCTTCAACCACCTTGACCTCGACCTCCACAGTCTTTCCACCTAACTGGACCAGGAAAGTGGGAAGGATACCATGGGGTATAAAAGAATGTCCATCGAATGTAGTTAACATGGTCATGGATTGAGACAAGGGCGGAGAGCCAATGGTTTTCCAACAAGCCAAAGACATAACGGATGTTGAAGTGCCTTCATCAATTATAGTTTGTTTTATGGTAACATCAATATACTCCACATGGATTTGAAAGGCCATGTGGTAAGGTAAGGGAGGCTTAACATCCATGACATCAAACTTGATAACCTTTGAGTCACATAGGTCTAGAGCTCCTAATGCAGATAGTAAGTCCTTCCTATGTGTAGGACACGTTAGGAGAACCTCCAAAGCCAACATTGCACATGAGGTTTGGCCCAAATCCTTGAAAATTGAGTAATTTTGGGCGGCTCTCGCATTAGGATTGTGGGCATACCACTTAAGGACTCCTTTCGAAATATGAGGCAAAGGTTCAGGATTATCAATCTACAAAGGTATTTCAGGAGGAGGAGGAGGCTTTGGACCTGAAATAGGTTGTGAATAACCATAAATGAGAGATTAAATTGCTACAATAACCTTAAATTTAACCATATTGATGCATATATGGCCATCATAATGTGTCAAGGGGTTTTGACTCCTACTAGACGCATTTTCGGTGTTGGAGGTCCCCAAGGTTATATTTTGGTTATTTGGAAACATGTTAGTCAGCACAACAGGATCTTGTGCTATGATCCTCGAGGATTCCTCAATTTTGGGGCACAAGTGGGTAAGGTGATCATATTTACAAAGTTTACAATGAAACTTCACCTTCCTATTTTATTTCTTTCCCTCACCAACATCATTATTAGATGTATCATTATTATTGCCATCCTTGGATTTATTATTATTATTATTCACACCTTCACGATTATTACGTCATCCTTTCTTTTTGTTCCCTATGGATTGTTGGTTACCATTTGGGTTCGATGACGACTGTACATAATTCACATCTATTGAATGGCTGGTAGAGGATGAAGTCATAGCTTGTCTTGCTACAGACTGGTTAAGAGACAAATATTTCAGTTGGTTCGTCACCAGGTATGTAGTATTAGCATTTTTGGCATGCCAAAAGAGAAAGGATTAGTGGACGAATTAATTGGTTGAGTACTATGATTCAACATACCACTCGGGAACACAAAAGGATTCATTCCCATGGGTTGACCAGAGACCATGTGTTGCGTAGAATTACATGAGGGAGCCTCTGGAAACCAAACAACAGATGATGAGCGAGTTGAGGGGACCCCTCTAATTACAGTGGACACTAGAGTCAAAGGGATTCCTAAGACATTCATATATGACTAAGTACTCATGGTAGGACGATCATGATCCTGGGAGGTGGCGATATATGTACCATGCTTATTAACTCTATGCCTTTTAGGAGGCGGCTTCGATAAAGGATCTAGTCATGGTGGTAGATTTAGAATACGAAGAGACTAGTGTGGAGGTTGGTCTTGCTCCAAGATGACTCAGAAACCAAGACACAATACAAAATCCTAAGGCCAACTAATAATCAAAGAGAACACTCCTAAATACAGCTAAATAACATTGCACACAAACATGATATGATGTCTGAAGGGACCTCCAGAACTAAAGAAGGTATGCCTCTCCCAAGAGGGGATGAGATTCCCAAATAATTGAGTAGAGGTAAAAAAACCAATTATAAGGACCCTCGTAAGCTTGACATCATAGTCGTTTAGATTCCTACAGAGAGAAAATCCTCGATAAAGTTTGTGTGTTGTTCAATCCCTATCTAACTTAGGGTAACTATACAATAACTCATGTAAGAAACCTATATGGCTACCTAGGTCAAGAAACTAAAGTCACCATAGTATAACCAATGCTTAGGTGAGTAGTCACAAATATAGTACACCATGTGGGCAGAATAACAAATCTCGAAATCTTGAAAGCACTGCCTCTCAAGGAAGTGAAGGCACTAGCGAGACCGCTAGATATGAATAGAACCAAAGAAATATATCTGGCGTTAGGAATTTATTAGAGGGCTATCTCTACAACCAACTTCACGTGTCATCGTGCTTAACTCTAGTGTGAGAGGCGCCTCCCAAGGACACCAATTACACAATGGGTTTCACCACTTCTTGGTCAGACACATACATTCGATTTTATATCCTTGGAGAAGCTTACTCACAAAATCCTATTCCAAGGCCCTACTTCCTACACTTGTTTTTGTACCCTAAAAAACAAAATCGTTTCTAATCAATTTTAATTATTCAATGTTAATTTTAATGGTTTTTTCTTACTCAAGAGGTGTGATCATGAAACTGATGGTATTATGACTCAACATATATACAAAGGAAACAAATGTAAAAACACTACTAAGTGTTACTCTTGATTTTCAAAGAGATGGTATGCTTCTTAATGTTGTTTCCAAGATGCAATCTCTACAATTTCAATGAAGTGCAATCTTTCCTAATATGCCAAAACTAATGTAAAGTAGCCAAAAGTGAAAATTCTATAAGTAAAATGAAAAAAAACAACAATTTATTTTTGTATTTTCAATATAATGAAATGAAAATGCAAGGACTTAATAACATCCTCACATGAAGGCCCTACTGCAAGCAAAAAGAGACAAGCCAAGAAGGACACCAAGAAGTGATTACCCATACCTGAATGTAAGGAAAACAAATGACAAAA
>CBVK0100230951.1:0-11411 GCA_900067695.1 Picea abies | reverse complement strand
TTAAAGGAATTATTAAAGTAAAGTGTTTTTATTAGTGAGTTGAGTTTTATTTAAAGAAATGCTTTAATTAGCATTAGTGAATTAAATAATAGCCATTGATCTCAAGTGAGGTGAGAAGTAATCTCAATTGTCAATCACTTTGGATATTACAGTCAGGTCATAAATCAATCTTCTAAAATCAAGGCTAGGGTGAAGGAGGAATACACTGACATGATATATTTATATAGAGAAGAGAAGGATGTTTTCTCAAAGAGTCGGATCATGAAAGATTGTGATTCAAGGAGATCTTGGATAGGTGGAGAAGGAATTCTATCTAGAGATCAAGTTAGGGAGAAGATAGAACATGGGCACTCACAAGTGGATTTCAATAGATTGGAGCTGTATCATCAGGGTCGCGTTGTATGGAGTTTCCATATAGTCGTTGAGTGTGTGTATGTAGGTTTTTATGGAGACATGCATATATATGCGTTTTTTCTTAAGGAAAGGTGCATACATCTTGGGAAACATGAAAATTCGAGGTCGTACAATATATTAGGAGTTGCTAAGGTTTGAAAGTATTGTTCATATTTTTTCTGTATTTCTCTGGAGGTCCTTTTCCTAGGTACAGGAGCCCTTGTAAGATTTGAAGTTATTTGAATGATATGCTTGGTTGATGGGAATAATATCTTTGTGTATTGTGCATGAGATTTTTGGTTTCCAATATTTCTTCCACTATATTTATTTGAGTTGAATATTTCAATAAATGTATGTTGTTTTGTGAGTTGCTAATTTGATTTACAATAAGGAAATCACTAGATAAAAAGATACTTAGGGTCGGAGTAAGAGGATTTGAACAACCTGTGGCATGTTAGGATACTACAAAACATTAACCCCCTCTGATATGCTCTCTAATTACCCACTCCCAATTGTTCTTCTTTTCTATGGAACAAAATACAATAACATATAATGGAACCCCTTTTCCTCCTAGTGGCTCAGTATTTAACATAGCCCGATAGCCATCTGAAGATAGGTTTTTAACTTCCTCAACCATCAATTGTGGTAGGTTTTTGAACCTTCTAGAATCTTCTTGAAATTACTCATGTGGTTAGCCCCATATACATGAGTTATGGGGGCTGAGCATCCTCTAATACCATGGTGGTCAACATGATAGGTCAACTTGCGGGAGACATAACTTTTGCATATGAATTCCGATTGACGCACTGTCTGCACTATTGGAAAGATATCAGAGTGTAGAACACCGTAAAGGGGGTGTGCACAAGTTTTAGACACCACAACCCCAAAAAATACCATTTAATGCCTCAAAATGGCTCTAGAAGGTTTTGGGCCCCAATTTTCCAAACTAGGACCTACTACTAAAATGACCCTGCAAGCTTATTCCTCCAATTTTTTTCACTCTAAAAGCATCGAGATAGATGAAAAATAATATAATGATCCAATACGATTAAGAAAGTATAATCGAAAACTCCTAAAACTTTCCCTATGCTTCTTACCTCTTCTATTACCTTGAATAAATTTTCTTCCTATAGGTCATAGAATCCAATGAAGAAATATATTGGCCATCCATTTGGGATTGGAATTTTTTCCCTTTCAAAAGATGCGAAAACATAGTTCAAATCCTCCTTTGACACTTCTTTCATCAGTGTTTGATTATCCTCAGTGAAAAATCTTGGAAAGAAGTAAGAAGTAAGATATCTTTATAATTTTTGCAATGATAGCTTTCTTTGGCTCTTTATGAATACACTGTGAGTGAGTGACCTCCATTTCAAGGGAATTATAATATTTTTATCTATTTTACTACCATTTGGGTTCTCGATTTCCCAAATGTATTTATTCTTTGTCCATGCGTCTACAAAATTATGGAAGAATTTTGTATTTCACCCCTCTTCTCCAACCAGACAACTCTACTCTTCATTCTCCATGACATTTTCCAATCTAACATCTTCCTCTTAGAGGTTTATAGACTCAATATTATTTTCCCCTCTTCATTAATAACTTCATACACATTTTTCTTATATAATTCAACTATCTTTTCCTCCACCGTTTTTAAGACTTTATCCATAATCTTATGTTTAGTGGATGTCCATGCTAACACTACTACCTTCACCTTTTTTAATGGTGTTGCAAATTGATAACTTGTTGAATCCCTTAAATTTTCATCAAAACTCTCCCATTCTTCAAATAGAGTTGAGCACTCCTTATCTTCTAGACATATATAATTAAGCTTGAAGGGACTTGTTGGATCCAAGGCCTTTTTCTCTCATTGAATTAGAATAGGAAAAGTATCCGAGCCCCTTCCAATATCCACCCAATATCTAACCCTATCTGACTCACTCAAGATTTTTATTTACCAAAAAGTATATCAAATATTTTTGAAACACCTTCTCCCCTTGATCTATTGTTTCTCTAGGTAGGCACAATATTTATGGGTTCCCCATCTACAAACCCAATGTCTTCTATTTTGACCTAACAAAAATCTACCAACTTATCCAATCTCACGGATACCCCCCACACCTCTAATCTATTGAGGGTAAAATTTAAGTCCCCCAATAGTCACCCTCTCATTCTTTATACATTCATGAGAGAAGAAACCCTCTTAGATTGTTTTTCTTTCATCATATGGACCATAACAATTTAACATGGTGATATTATATGACAACTCCTAAAATGAAAATTCTATACATGTACCTAATACGAGGAAAGTTAATTTTAGTAAGCATATAGAGTTTTTCCACCTAGTTAGGATCCCTCATGAATTGCCTACTGCGTATACAAATAAGAAATTCAATTCATTCATTATTGTTTCTAAAAAACCTATCATATTATGTTTCTCTCCAATTCATTCATTATTGTTTCTAAAAAACCTATCATATTATGTTTCTCTCCCATGGTTTCTTGTAATAGAGTCACATATGGTCTATGGAGTTCCACCAATATTGCAAGGGAAAGTATTTTAGAGGTGCTACCCAACTGTATGATATATATTCATGGATAATATAATCATTCTTTAACCTTAGAAGGTGAAATTATTGTTCTAAGGACCCTTTTAATTGTTTTATGTTTCCTCCATTGGATTTATTTTAGTTCCTTCTCTTGAGTACACTGGAGGAAATAGTTCATTCTCACGTTTGAGGAAGATGAATATTTCACTAGATCTAAAACCAATCCTCCTATGATACCCTCATCTCCAAAAAAAATACTAGCATTCATAGACCACAAATGGTATATGGGCATGGAGAGGGTATTTGATGCCTCTTCCTGTGTAAATTCAGTTGGACTAGTAACATGGGTAGATTCAAATGGACTAGTAACAAGTCATGACCACCCTCCCACATTGATTTTCCTTCTTGAAATAATGAGAGGTTGTTTTATTTCCCTACACTAGAATTAGGGATACCCCTCCCCTTATTTAAAAAAACTTTCCTTCCATTCCCTCTTAATATCCCTAGAGGTGTTCTTCCCAACTCTACATGAGTTGGCCAACTATCCCTATCTTTAAAATAAAATATGTTATGCTTGAAACACATTGTTTTTTGAGTGAAAAAACAATGAATGAGCAATTATGTCCTTGCAAGTGGGACTTTTCCCCCTATTTTCTTCTCCTTTAACTCTTGTTGTTCGAGCCAATTCTATTCGAGATTCTAAATTGAAAATTCAATAGGCTCCTTTCCTTTTACATCCTCTATCTTCATAGAGGTTTCTATGTTGTTCATTGCTATTACTCTCTCACTCTACCCAATGCATAATTCAGGGTCACTGGCATTTTTTATAGTCCCTTGTTTTTCCAATCCCCTTAGAGTATCCTTTCATTTGATGGAATTACCACCATCCTTCTAAAAAGACTTCCTTTTCCATGCTTTATGAATAAAATTTTGCATGTAGTGCTCCAAGACATGGCCATATATGTGACACCTCACACTGCATCTAAATGAAATTTTGACATAACCAACTAATTGTTTGTGAATTTTCTTCCCCACTATAATCTCCCAACTATACGAAATTCCTTCTTTTAAATCTAACTCAACCATAAATTGAGCTACAATCCCTTAATGATTATTTTTATAGGACTAATTGATGTCTATAGTTCTTCCTAAACAATGCCTAATAGCCTTTACTAACTTGTCAAACTACAACTCAATGGGGAGCCCTGAGAGCTTGGCCCAAACCAATTTATTCATAGATGCCTTGAAGATCTAGGATCAAGACATGCCAACCACTTTTTTAATGACATAAATGTCACCCCCTAATACCAATGAACTTCTAATATTTTCTTGGAATCTTCTTCTATTCTAAGAATGAACCCTAGCCACCCTCTCAACACCAGTTGGAATTTTAGATCATAACCCATGATTGGACACCATATATTTTGTAACTAGTGATTTAGGGTTCATTTTGAAACATTTCTTGTCATATCCCTAATTTAGATAAATATAATAAATAGGTAAACACCACAATTCATGATTAGATTAGATAAAAGAGAGGTACTTATTCAATATTTCATAGCTTGCTAGGAATAATGGGTGATTAACTTACTTGGATACCACGTACTTGCAATCCAATGATCTTAGAAATGTAGCCATACCTTGATCTAACAACCGCAACAAAGAGTGGGGGAAGACTCTCCACTCAACCATAGAACTTGCTACTTAAATCTTCAGTAGGAGGTCACCCCCGAGCCCTCAATCCACTACTTTTCCAGTAATTCCTTAGCCTTGTCCTCTCTATATAGCAACCAAGAAAGAGATGTGAAAAAGAGAGATGCCCCATTTCTCTTTCCTTACCTCTTATAGAATCCCAAAACTCCATCCCTAGGATCCACTTGAATTATTTATTATATACTTTTAGGGTTTTTCATAGACTGTCGTTACTTATTTTACCATTACCCTGATTATTCATTTTCAAATATTTATTATAATTTATTATAATTATTTACTTAATAATAATAAGACGGGGATGATCCCCTTCGAATAATAATAATAATTATTTAATAATAATATGGGGATGATACCTTTTTAGGATAATGATTATACTTCCTTATTATTATTATTTTCTATAATAATAATGTTGGGCATGACATACTCCTCTCCTTCAAGGAACTTTGTCCCGAAGTTACTTTATTATGTTACTTATAGAATTTTAATTAGCTCAACATATCCTCCAAAACACTCTCTATTAGCTCCAACATCTTCCACAACACCCTCTGTTGGACCAGTATAAGCCACCTAAGTGACTACAATAGGCATTGAAAGTCCACATCATAACACTAGAAAAACACAAGTACTTTCTAGTTGTCCTTCATGACTTTCAGAATCAGGCTTAAAGTCTACCAGTCTATGTGGAGCCCCAAGGCTCAAGACCTCATCTGCCCAAGCAGACATCTAGATCAATAATCACATACACTAGGAATCTCGAAAGACTGTCCTAAACTCCCTCCACAACAACTAGGTACATCCCTAGGTATTGAAGTCCAATCCCACAATACCATTGGCGAGCAACGCTCCATCCATTCTTTGGAACCCTAGGTATTGAAGTCCAATCCAACAATACCATCGACGAACAATGCTCCATCCATTCTTTGGGACTTCGACATCACAAATCCAATACTTACTGGCATAAGTATTAGATTGAGTTGTCCCCAACCGATAAGATGTTACTTGTAATATTCTCCTTAGTGGTTATGGGATCCCATGATATCATTAAATGCTCTGACCCTCTTGTCCCATTGGTGGATAACTTGACAATCACCACCTCACAACATGCAATCATTGCATTAGTCATTATATCAACATCTCAAGAGAAATCCACATGCTAACTATGACATGTTATCATGATACAACATCATTGTTATCACCACATGCTCCGACATGTCATATTGAAACATCTTAGCATAAATATTTCCATGGAATTACATGATATCATCACATTAGTAGATATTATCATGAGAATATAACCTTCACATATATTTATTACGATATAACAATACAACATTGCATCAACATAATATGTGGAACCACACATAACATAACATCATGAAAATGATAATCATTTCAACATATATCACATATAGGGTAATTAAGTATCATGATTCATCAACAAAATCAAATTTACTAGCCTATATAATTACTGGCTTTGGATCTAAAGCATAAATTCATCATCAAACATCCATCTAGCACATGGATCTACTTAGTTAAGTTTTTCAGCCCAAGCTAACTCAATAAGGATCAATTGTATTATGAGTGCCCAATACCAATTGTTTCATAATTATCATTTTCTCTTGTTTCAACAAGAAGGTTGACATATTATGGAATCTGTATAGTCACCCTCTCAGATGCCAAGTTTCCATTCAATCCATTTCATGTGAGCATGTAATTCATAAGAAATTTCTACTGCATCTCCTACCCAAAACTCTCAACAACTGACTTACAATTTCCAGACCATCACAATGTGTAGTTATACTCCAACAAGGTATATGCAATTTATAAGTAAGCAAACATAGTAAGCAAACACCGAGAGAAGAAGTTACAAAACACGACTATACTTATCTTCCATGAATGTTTGCCCCTATGTATTGGCTTTGTAGGAGCAATTTCCTCCTAATTATAGACATCCACTATAGACACCACCCCCCAAACTTTCTATGAGACATAGGGACAAAGACTGTCACCTCAAATATTGTAAGAGATATCACACATTCTATATGGAAGGGAACCCAAAGTCATAAATGAAGAAAGACTTACTCACATTCCCCACCCATAATTAATCCATCACTATCTGAGTTAGCCAACTTCTATAAAGGAAAATGAAACAATCACAATACCATCAAATATGTTCTCCCAAATGTCCTCTCATTCAAAATATTACATATTGGGGAGCAATATAATATCCTTAAAAAATACCATAAGTCACTCTCTTCCAAATGTGCAAGTGCACGATATATTGATGAATTCCATATGTAATGCCCTAGACAAAATGAAGATAGTGTAGCATCCTAGTGGATATAAAAATCTAAGAGATAGTTGGCTTCAAGAATTTAAGCATGCTCAACTAAGACAACACTAAATGTTTTAGATCATATCTACATTTAACATTCTCAACTCTCAACATCTAAGTATAGTTATCATAACATGAAATTAGGAGATAGCCAGCTTGTATATACAATCATGGTAGGACATGAACAAGATTGTTACTAGAATGAGAGAAAGCAACATTCCTAATCAGAACAACAACTCATCTATATGTATAAAGAGATATAATATATCGATAAATCTTGAGCACACACAAACATTCTCCAACCCGAAAGATCGATTGTCTCTTGTTATAATGCCACTCAATTCTATAAATTATCTAGAAATACCTTCAACTTCCATCCAGTTTCCACTTTTTGTCGTCTCAACTTACGTCATTACAAAATTATGCAATAAGGTACTTGTGCTAATCCCGATCACAAATATCATACTTAGAGATTGATCTAGGGTTTGTTAGCCTGAGTGGAACTGTAAAAACCATTCAAACAAAAATACTAGCAACATACACTGTCTATGGACTTCTTGCTCATTCTGAATATACATCATAATAGAGGGCAATCCTAAATATTACAACACAATCATTTATTCAAGCTCTTTCCTTCCCCTCTTCAATATGTGACATCCTTGGAGCAAGACATCCTAGTAACCATTAATTACTACAACTCAACAATCACTTGAGTCTATCTTATATATTCTCAACCATCATTACAACATCATTTCAACTTTGATCTTTCTGTGATGCTAATAAATGTGAAAATCATAGTTATGATACAATATGGAGCTATAGTTATTTCAATGAATCTTCTACACAGAGAAGATTATGATGCGTAGGAGATATTTTTTCCATATCCTATCAACATGTATAATTATTTCAAGCTTTGGACCACGTTTACTAGTAACTCAGGGTAATCAAAACTGTCAATGATTGGGTCATAAAATTGCTACCCAAACTATCATTTCCACAATGCACACATTTTCAAATAAGTAGGGAAAATATTGTACACACATATATCACTAGTAATAGGAACTCAGAATCAATCCACCACCGGATGAGTCAACCGACCACACTCATGTTGATCCTAAATGATCAACAAAGTTCTAATTGTAAAGGTTTACAATCTTATTATCCTAATCCAATAAAAAATCTATTCTTGAAACTAGATCCAAAGTCATACTCACTTATAAATTCGAAATTGACACTAATTCTAGCCACTAGACCAAACTCGCTTCACTCTATGAGTAGAAAACCTTTGTAGAGTAATCAATAAACCATTTTCCTAGTGAAACACTACCTAACTAATATGATTTTCTAGAACAATGTAGCAAAATAAAATACATTGTTTGTATTTCAACAATATCCTTAGCTTCATTGGAATAGGGAAGAATGATTACATTCACTTCATTTGTGTCAAGTGTCAAGAAATATATATATATATATATTTTTAATTTTTTCCTTCATTTTATTTTATTTTTATTTAAGCCTTAAATTTTGCAATATAGGATTAAGAGTGTTGAACAAAGTTATATGCTTTTGAACAATTTGGACTATTCTTTGAGAGTTTGGGAAGGCACCAGATCTATTGATTACATTGCACCAGGAAAAACTTGATTGAGCTGTATTATTTTGATCTGTGTTCGTTTATCTATCCAAGTAACTCCTACGGGTCATATATATTGATTGCAAAATATGATTTTTGTAGCTATATGAATCAAAACATATACAACTATAGCTACCCAAGGGAAATTTTGTCTACCAAAAGGGGCATATACAACTACGTGAAATGATGACGCGACAGAGGACAACTGACAAACCATTCTCACACAAGGTTCTATGTTTGACAATTGGGTATGCGAGGTGTTCCTGCACAAATGGTAGGAGGTGGTTGACACATTTCGTGGGTATTTAATTACTCAATCTTGACAAGGAACAAAACTTTTCCATTTCAAATGGAATTCTCAGCCCAACCACTTGACCAACCACCGACAACCATGCAATTGAGTATTGATTAACAATATATCTTCTCAATGTATTGTTGTAGGTGGATGCTTCAATGATACTTTTACTAAAACTATTAGCACCTAATGTAGTGATTTTCATTAGTTAAGAGCTTCTCCCATTATCTTGTCCTTATTTTGAATTGTTCTCAATTTGTGACGGAGTGTGTTCAAACAATCTAGCAGATGAATTCAATGAACTTCTGCTTGAAAAAATAAATCCTATCAATTCACTAGTTCCACATGGATGTAAGGAGTGAAATGGTTGTTTTAAATAAGAAATCCCCCGTGATATTAAAAATATACAAATATACAAAGTTGTGGAGTGAAAACTCTAATCTATATAATCATAATACCAAACATTGAGATTTTATCAAGAAAACATGTAAGGGTCTGTAAGAAGGTACCTCTTCAGTAAGAAATGTCCATTTTGATTCTTTAAATAGTTGATTATGAAAAATCATTCTCAATGTCTTCCCACTCTAGTGCTTTCCCATCAATACAATGATCATGAAAAAGGAGAACCGCAAGAACACAACTAAAAGTCAAGAAATCTCAAATAATCTCAATCAAACCCTATAGATGTTGTCCACATAAACCAATAATAAATTTCTTCAAAAGCAAATTGTGCATACTTCTTCCTCATCGGTGTATTTCTTCTATAAAATTTATTACTCACATTGAATTCACTATTCATTCAATTTTTATTTTGGTTTCTTCGTTTCTCTTTCGATGTGGCTTTCTATGCCTATCATCCCAATTGAACTTGTAAGGAAATATCTCAACAAGTAACCCTTGTGGGTGGTCGTAGTAAGATTAGGATCCATACAACACTTAAACCTTGAGTAACTCGATCACCACTTAGGACTTCCTTTCTATCCTTGTCAAACTTACCAACATCGAACAAAGCCTCCAATTGTTTTCCTTCAAAACTAAGACACTATCATGCAACTAGAATCCCGACAACTATCACAATATCAAATTCATCAATCCACAACATCGACATTGTTTCTCCATAAAGAGACTTTGCCACGATTTGATAATTTGATAACTAATATAGGTTTCAATTCTCTCTCTGCATAAATTCACCCCTAAGAAGATATCAATAGCCATTCATAACCTGAGCCAAAACACCCTTTTTTTTGCCATAAGATTGTGATCCAACATTACTTCGAACACTTGTCAAGTATAAATAAGTTGGTGTGTGAACATCGTCTTTAAAATATAATAGTGACCACAAATGTTATGGGATTTTCATCCTTGAACAAAAATAAAATATGGGTGAATAATTGTCCTTGTCGAAGCTCATTGAATGCACCAACTGAAAAAATGCTTGTTGGAGATAGTGAAAAAATATCAAATTTCAACAAATCCCAAAAACATTGTCTATGATGCTAAGACACTCATTGGAAGGACATTCAAGGATATTTATGTATATAATGATATGATCTAGTGGCCCTTCATGTATTTCTCCTTCAAGTGCTAGTAATAGGAATTTTAATCAAACTAACCAAATAGATCAATTGGTACAATACATAGTGCATTAGCTAACTAAAATTAACAATGTACCAACAAATATTCTTCAAAAATTCTTTTAAAATTATGAAAGGAGGAACTAATGTAAGCATAGAACCAATTATTTGCACCTATAATTGCTAGCCATAACTAATTGAGAATAACCCACTCCACATTTTCACTATTCGATGTGCAAAAGATAGATTCTTTAATCAATCAATCCATTCAACCATTCAATACCCATGGTAAATTATCAATCTTCTCATATGCTAAGTTATCCATTATGTATACAACTTTTGGTGTCTATTTGACCAGAAGAATTGAAGGCACCTGATGACCAATATTCCTTTACTTGTGGTTCAAAATGCATGACTTTGATGACATGCTTGATTGGAGGAGGAAGAACCACAACTACGAATACCATAGCACCACATAGATAGATAATAGGAGGTTGTCTCAATCCCAAGGCTCTCAACAACCGGTAACAACACCTCAATGCATGCCATAACCAATGCATAGTTCATCACTAGAGATATAGATTCACGTATCCACAAAGCCATGCCCATGAATCAATGAAACAATGTATGAAAGGTCGTGATCTGTATGGCCATACGTCAACATGGATGTGATTTTCTCAAAAAAAAGTTTTTATCCAATTCTACAAAGGAAACAACACATAACAACATGGGATCTATAAATCCTATATAACAAAACAATAAAACTGATATGAAGATATAAATTGATGAATAGATCCACTTATTTAAAAACTAATAGGATTGAACAATCCCAGTGTCCAAATCAATTTGTAGAATGCTTTTTTGTTTGTTTGTTAGTTTGTCTGTGACATGTGGGACTAACCTGTGGCTAAGAAACCGCGAC
>CBVK0100230946.1:0-10311 GCA_900067695.1 Picea abies | reverse complement strand
TTTGGATGCACACAACTTTTGAGCCCGCACCACTTTTATCCACGTAGCTCTTTCGTTATACCATGGTTTCGATTGCGGGACCGCTCAGGGATTTTAGCGCTTGAGCAAGTTGTGTCCTTGCAATGAAGCATGGCCATTTATCTAGTCGCATTCCGTGATCTGGGAAGCCCTGCCAATTTAGCACCCCTGCTAAAGTTTATCCACCTACCAACTTTAGGATCATTCTAACCATGCTTGGAGGTGGTGCTAATTTTGGAACTGAACAAGAACACTTCCTGGAGGATGATTTGACATGGTGGCTTGACGTCACTATGCTGACGTGTCATGAAAAGAGAGTTGACACATGTCAGCACCAAATGGATTCCATGTTTCATGACAGATGAGAGCACCACATGTCTAAACTGATGATTGCCACATACTTTGGCACTTCAGATCTTGGGGGCAGTCTGCATGTAGATCTAAAGCCCTGAAGTGAATCACGACCATCGATCTGAGGAGGACAAGCAACATGGATCTGTGGACTCTGGGAGAAACTACTTCAGAGGAAAATAGGAATGGAGAGGATGAAACTCTTGAAGACTGAAGTCCCGAAGTAAACTACCACCGATAGATTTGGAAGGACACACGACAATGATTGATGGACTTCAGGAGAAACCACTCTAAATGAAAGCGAGAGGGGAGAAGCTGAAACTCTCGAAGCCTGAATTCCTAAAGTAAACTACCACTAATATATTTGTAAGGGAATGCAACAATGATCGGTGGAATTTGGGAGAAAACATTCCGGATTAAAGTGAGAGGGGAGAAGCCGAAAATCCCGAAGCCCGAATTCCCGAAGTAAATCATGATCGTCCGATAAAGAAGGATGTGTGGCACATGATATTTAACTCTGTGGATTCTGTATGGAACTAGACCTCCCACAACTTTGACATGCCGAATACATGTGAGTCATTGATCTGAACGGCTCTTGGGATCTCCGTCGTTGGAAAAATAAACCCGCCCATTGCTTGTATTTTAAGCCCTAAATGGGCTGCTTTGAATGTTGCATTTGGATGTTTCTGTGCAACAAAGGACTTGGTCATCCTGTGACCCTTTGATAGCTTTATTTGATAACATTGGCTCCACAGGGGATGGCATGCTCCCTGTGAACTTCCAAGAACAAGCAGTTCCAGTGCCTTAGTTGTTGGGTTGTGGAGTCGAGCTCAGATACATTTGTTGAAGGAAACATGTTGACATGTACACTACTCTACTTACAAAAAATAAAACAAACACACATTATCCAGAAGGAGTTTATTTATGTACAATCCTAGACTAACTGATTTTTACAAAGTGCTAGGTGAAAACAAATTTCCACTAGAGCCATTCAAGTAACTTCCTAACTGAAAACTTATTTACTCTGTCACTGATCAACGAGGGACAATGAAACTGTGACAGAAAATTGATTACATTATTCATATTTCCTCCTAATGATGAAGGTACGATAATGCTTGGAGGCTTTCCAGTGCCTTAGTTGTTGGGTTGTGGAGTCGAGCTCAGATACATTTGTTGAAGGAAACATGTTGACATGTACACTACTCTACTTACAAAAAATAAAACAAACACACATTATCCAGAAGGAGTTTATTTATGTACAATCCTAGACTAACTGATTTTTACAAAGTGCTAGGTGAAAACAAATTTCCACTAGAGCCATTCAAGTAACTTCCTAACTGAAAACTTATTTACTCTGTCACTGATCAACGAGGGACAATGAAACTGTGACAGAAAATTGATTACATTATTCATATTTCCTCCTAATGATGAAGGTACGATAATGCTTGGAGGCTCTAATACATTGAGGAAATGCAACTCCATGTATTCTCGTACAGGGTCATAAAATAGGTGATAAAACCTACTAGGTTGGTAACAAAAAAACTTCTTTTCTTTACAGCTTCTCACACATGGTTGAATGTTTGTGGAAAGCATAGGTGAGTGAAAGGATGATGTAGGATGCTGATCCACTTCTCTTTTTCCTTCTCTGATAACATTTGCTAGCTGATGGAAAAAAATCTCCTCATATATATCAATGGATGGTTGTTTCTCCTTAACATGTTGCTCTTGGTAGAAGTTTTCATTTTCATCAGAAGGCTGGTTGCTAATGATTTTTTCCTCTAAGACAAAAAAATCCTCAACATCTTCATCACTATCTCCATAATGATAAAATAAAGGAGGAGCCTCGAAGGACATACCAAGAGGTATCTTCTGCCCAACATGAGAAAATTGTTCTTCAATATTAAACAGATGTTTCCTTTCAAGATTCAATCCAGGAAGCGATATCTTATCATCATCATATGAGTCAAAAACAGGTTGCTCATATCTAGGTTTTTTAGAGATAGGGCTACAGAATATCATCTTCTAGAATAGACTCAATTTTTGCACTTTCCTTACTGAGACAATAAACACAGTTTTCATTAGATGCAGATGAACAAGGAAGAGAAGAAATTGATTCCTCATCCAAGTTATCTTCTTCATTCTCACATCCTTCATAAGAATCAACTATATCCTAAACATAGTCTTTATACTCCTCGCAAAAACTATGACAAATTAACTCAGAGGAATACAACTTTTGACAATGAATATTGAAATCTGCATAAAACTCTTTGAGTAAAGAAATGCTAGAAATCTCAAGGGAGTGATACCAAATACGAGCATCTCCTAGAAGAGAGTACATAAAAATATTCATACATATGTTTTCATGCCAGATGTCAAGATGTTATATCAAATCATGAAATCCCAGAACATGTTCAAGAGGGTTGTCATTCCTACCTTCATAAAATCTTGGTAGCAAGTCTTTCCATTCATTGATATGAGGCATATGGTGTGGATAACCAAATATGGCTCAGAAGTTGACTGGGGAAAACCTCCTGGACAAGATAGCCTCCATAGCCATTTGATTTTTCACCTTCCAGTGGATTCACCAATAGATTTTGAATAATGGAGTCGCCATGGTGAAAGATAAGAAGTCAGAATAATGTGCCCAAATTCAGTTCACCATATAAAACTGGATCTATTCGTTGTCATTCTCCTAGGGAAGATATCTTCACTTCCTTCCCCAACAATGACACCATGAATGTTAGCACTGAGAGTCACTCTCCAACTGCAAGACAATAAGCCCAATACCCTTCAAAATGTAAATGTATTGGAATGGTTTGAGTAGGTTGATTAGTAAGACTGTATATAGAGGAAAATATAATAGAAGTAACTGCAGATCAGTTCAGGACCATTGGGCTATGGAGTCACAAGTATCGTGAATAATGAAGGTATTTAAACTGCCTATCAGACAAAAGGATTTATGTGGTGATATGGAGAAAGAAGATAGAGGATGTCTGAGTGATGAACCATGAAATATGGGAAAGATGACAACAGATCCTCTACCACCTCATGAATCCATAGATAAGAGAGATGCTACATCCAGACAAGAAGAAGAACACAAAATATCTGATGAACCATGAAACATGGGCATGATGACAACGAATCCTCTATCACCTCCGGAATCCATAAATCAGAGAGATTACATCTAGAGAAGAAGAAAAACCGAAAATGTATGAGCGATGAACCATGAAATATGGGTAAGATGACAATAAATATTCTACCACCTCAAGAATCCATAGATCAGAGACATTACATCCAGACAAGAAAAACAGAAAAGCATGTAAACTAACAAGACCGTTTGATAAAAACAAATCAAAGGAATCTTCAATAACGCAATATTTACAATCCAATCCCTTAGGCTTACAAATGAAAAATATAGAGCCCTGCTCCTAAAACTCTCTCGTCTCTTCAACCTCTAAAAACACCTCCCCCCTCACAAAATCTAAACTGATCTATTTTTATCAGATCAGTCCAAAACTTCCAGGAGTGTAATCTGGACACCTCATTTAAAGCTTTACGTTTGTGCATCCTTCTGTCAGACTGTGCGTGTATCCTTCTGTCAGACACAAACTTAGATCAGCATGGGTCTACAGGAAAAACTGTCCATAGGGGTACCTTGAGCTAATAGTTTTGTCTCCACGGCTAGACCCTCCATGCCTTTTATTTATGGAGTGAGTCGAGGTTTCAACCACCACTCCTTTTTCATTAACTGATTTTTTTCTCGGGATCGCAACGAGGATTAATTCCTAGGGGCAACCACGTGTTTCTCTCGGATTTGTCGTTTTATAAGCACGTGAATGCGAGGATGTCATAAGCGGTTTGGATGCACACCGCTTTTGAGCTCTCAATTCACCACGTTCTGCCACATAGCTCTTTCGCTATACCATGGTTTCGATTGTGGGATCGCTCAAGGATTTTAACGCATGAGAAAGTTGCGTCCCCACAATGAAGCATGGTCATTGATCTAGTTGCGTTCCACGATATGGGTATCCCTGCCAATTTAGCACCCCCGCTAAATTTTATTTGCCTACCAACTTTAGGATCATTCTAACCATGTTTGGAGATGGCACTAATTTTGGTGTTGAACAAGAACACTTCCCGGAGGATGATCTGATGTGGTGGCCTGACATCACTATGTTGACGTGTCATGAAAAGAGAGGTTACACATGTTGGCGCCATATGGATGCCATGTGTCATGACAGATGAGAGTGCCACATGTCTGAACTGATGACTTCCACATACTTTGGCACTTCATATCTTGGGGGAAGTCTGCATGTAGAGTTGGAGCTCTGAAGTGAATGACGAACATCGATCTAAGGAGGACACGCGACAAGGATCTATGGACTCCGGAAGAAACTGCTTTGGAGGAAAATAAGAGTGGGAAGGCTGAAACTCCTGAAGCTCGAAGTCTTGAAGTAAACTACCACCGATAGATTTGGAAGGACACGCGATAACGATCAATGGACTTCGGGAGAAAACACTCCAGATGAAAGCGAGAGTGGAGAAGTCGAAACTCTTGAAGCTCGAAGTCCCAAAGTAAACTACCACTGATAGATTTGGAAGGAAACATGACAACGATTGGTGGACTTCAGGAGAAAACACTCCTTTTGAAAGTGAGAGGGGAGAAGCCAAAAATTCCAAAGCCTGAATTCCTGAAGTAAATCATGATCGTCCGATGGAGAAGGACGTGTGGTGCCTAATATTTGACTCTGGGGCTTATTTTGGGCGCTATACCTCACACAACTTTTACATGTCGAATAAACGCGAGTCGTTGATCTGAACATCTTCTGGGATCTCCATCGTTGGAAAAATAAACTCGCTCGTTGCTTGTATTTTAAGCCTGAAATGGGCTTCTTTGAATGATGCATTTGGACGTGTTTATGCAACAAAGGACTTGGTCATCCTATGACCCTTTGATAGCTTTATGTGATCACAAAAAGTTTTCAAAGGGTCATAGGATGACCAAGTCCTTTGTTGCACAAAAAATTCCAAAGGCAACATTCAAAGCAGCCCATTTTGGGCTTAAAATACAAGCAGTGGGAGGGTTTATTTTTCCAACGATGAAGATCCCAGGAGTAGTTCAGATCATGACTTGCATGTATTAAACATGTCAAAGTTGCACAATGTCTAGCGCCAGACAAAAGCCTTGAAGTTAAATATCAGGCACCACACATCCTTCTTCATCAGATGATCATGATTTACTTTGGGAATTCGGGCTTTGGGAGTTTCGACTTCTCCCCTCTCACTTTCATCCAGAGTGTTTTCTCTCGAAATCCATCGATAGTTACCATGTGTCCTTCCAAATCTATCTGTAATAGTTTACTTCGAGACTTCGGGATTTGGGAGTTTCAGCTTCTCCCCTCTCACTCTCATCTGGATTGTTTTCTCCCGAAGTCCACCGATTGTTGCCGCATGTCCTTCCAAATCTATCGGTGGTAATTTACTTTGAGACTTCAAGCTTCAAGATTTTCAGCCTCCCCACTCCCATTTTCCTCTAAAGTAGTTTCTCTCGGAGTCCACAGATCCCTGCCGCATGTCCTCCTCAAATCGATGGTAGTCATTCACTTTGGAGCTCCAACTCTACATGCAGACTACCCCCAAGCTTTGAAGTGCCAAAGTACGTGGCAGTCATCAGTTCATACATGTGGCACTCTCATCTGTCATGATACATGACATCCATGTGGCACTGACACATGTCACCTCTCTTTTCATGACACGTCAACATAGTGACGTCAGGCCACCATGTCAGATCATCCTTCAGGAAGTGTTCTTGTTCAACGCCATCTACAAATGTGGTTAGAATGATCCTAAAGTTGGCAGGCATAAAAAATTTAGCGGGGGTACTAAATTGGCAGGGTTGCCCAGATTGTGGAACGTGACTAGATCAACAACCACGCTTCATTGTGGGGATGCAACTTGCTCGAGGGTTAAAATCCTTAAGTGGTATCGAAATCAAAACCATGGTATAGTGAAAGAGCTACGTGGCAGAAGGTGGTGAATTGCGGGCTCAAAATCAGTGTGCATCCAAACCGATTATGATGGCCCCACATTCACTTGCTTATAAAATGACAAATCCAAGAGCAAAACGTGGCCACCCCCTAGGCATTAAGCCTTGTTGTGATCCCGAGAAAAAAAATAGTTAATGAAAAAGGAGTGGTAGTTGAAACCTTGACTCACTCTATAAATAAAAGCAATGGAGGGTCTGGCCGTGGAGACAAAACTGTCAGCCCGATGTACCCCTATGAACAGTTTTTCCTGCAGGCCCATATTGATCTGAGCTTGCGTATAACAGAAGGATACATGCATAGTCTGACAGAAGGATGCACAGACGTAAAGCTTTAAATGAGGTGGCCAGATTACACTCCTGATAGTTGTGGATTGATCTGATATAAATAGATCAGTTTAGATTTTGTGAGGGGGGAGGTGTTTTTAGAGGCTGGAGAGCCGAGCGAGTTTTAGGAGTAGGGCTCTGTATTTTTCATTTGTAATCCCGAGGGATTGGATTATAAATATTATGTTATTGAAGATTCCTTTGAGATTTTTTTATCAGACGATCTTCTTAGTTTACATGATTTTCCGTTTTTCTTGTCTGGATGTAATCTCTCTAATCTATGGAATCTTGAGGTGGCAGAGGATCTATTGTCATCTTGCCCATCTTTCATGGTTCATCACTCAAACATTTTCTGTTTTTCTTCTTGTCTAGATGTAATCTCTCTAATTTATGGATTCCTGAGGCGATGGAGGATCTGTTGTCATCATGGCCATCTTTCATGGTTCATCAAATATTTTATGTCTTTCTTCTTGTCTAGATGTAGCATCTCTCTAATCTATGGATTCCTGAGGCGGTAGAGGATTTTTTATCATCTTTCCCATCTTTCATGGTTCATCACTCAGACATCCTCTGTCTTCTTTCTCCTCATCACCACATAAATCCTTTTGTCTGATAGGCAGTTTAAATGCCTTCATTATTCATGATACTTATGACTCCATAGCCCAATGGTCCCAACTTATCTGCATTTACTTATGTTATCTTTTCCTCTCCCTGTAGTCTTATTGATCCACCTACTCAAACCATTTCAATACATTTACATTTTGATGGGTATTGGTCTTATCCTCTTACAGTCGGAGGGTGATTCTCAGTGCTAACAAATTTCTAATACGAGCTATGTTTTGTGAACATAATAGCTCATTGGAAATATCTCCTTGAGCTATTTTATTTAAGTTGTATAAATAAGGTATACCTTTATACACTCTATTCTCGTTGGTTTTCACTGGATAAAAAAATTGTTTAGGGCCTCAAAAATTCCCCGCAAGTTAATGACCTTTAAAAATATGAAAAATTCATAAACTTTCATATTAAACTGATTTTTTTACTGCTATAAATCCTTTTAAATCTTAGTCATTGATCTTAATTCAGCTGAAATATGATCCGTTGATATAAATCTATCGGTCATCGGGGATTAGCATTCTCCTTTGGGAATGCACAACACTTTTCCCAAACTATTGACCCAACTGTCAACCATCGGCCCATTTCCTTGATAATCGATTTGCACACAATGCTAAACCAGCTAACCCGACCATCGGTCATTGGCAATTTCCATTAGTGAATGGAACTCCCCACTAATTCATTTGACACTCGACCATCAGTCCATGTGTCATCGGTCATTTCCCTTGGTAACCACTTGAAACACTTCACTAATCGGCTGACCTGACCATCGATTCATCGATCTTCAATGATCCTTGTTGACTATCGAAAACACTTCCTTAGTTTGGCCAACCCGACCATCAGCCATCCTGTTGGCTGACATGGAAATTGTTGATGTGACATGACACGTGGATGAGGACATGGCATGACACATCATCTTGATGTGTCAACTTAGCTGATGTGGCACGACAGTGGATGTTGTTGTGGCATGACATGTGGATGATGACATTATCATCTTATTTTATAGTGCCTACCTGGACCAATTGAGATGAACTTGGTCACTTCCTACTGGAAACGATGTAAAGCAATGAGGGTTTAAGAAATATGCTTATAATTCTTTAGGCTAGCAATTCGTTTGCTCCATACCTAATAATGATACATTACCAATGATATCAAGAGTCCCTACACATGGGAAACCAAGGGATATCGATGGTCACACTAGAAGAAAGCATTATTCTAAATGTATTAATTGCTACTGTAGATTTCCCTACTTGTGAGTCGATGAACATGATTCAAGAATTCAATCCGAATAGTCAAAGAACTTTATCTCTTCTAACATAAGTTAATAAATTGCATTACCTCGATGTTTCTCCAATGCATCAAAGGAAATGGTTGAGTTATGATATTGGTGGACGACATCCAAGGTATTGTAAACAAGATTATTGTGTTGGGAGACTTTGAGGATTTTGAGGATGAGTCTGATATACATTGTGCTTCTTGATTGAGCATGGTGTTTAAAAGTTTTATTGGTAATATACTGAAAGAGTGAGTAGTATTAAACCTGAAAGTGTTGAATTCAAGATCGATGATGAGACTACTTATGAGACGAGTGAAAATCTTAAAGATTACGGAATAATCTGGGAAAGTGCTCATCCGCATAAAAGACTGGAGCATGATAATTAAGATAGAAATGAGCTTGACATTGAAAATGAAATACTTCCCAAATGGCACAGTAAAATGTGGGACATGTGCCCTTCATTTTTCTCTTGTCACTTACGCTACTCATCCAGGTAAAATGAGTCTGAATATCTAGCAGGTAGTTGTTTATCGACATTGGTGTAATAAATGCATGGATCAACTACCTTTGAATTGAACCAAAATCTTAACCCATTGGCCATGCCAATAATAGTGTCAACTTAACTAAAGGAACTAAGAGCATGGTTTTCGGTCAAACATACTTATTAGGAGAAGTTAAGAACAATGTTGTCGAACATACCCGAAGAAGTTTCTAGTAACTATGTTGGTGCACCTAAAGTCAATGGAAAGAAGATGTTGGTGCATATCAGTGGACACGAGAGTGATGAGATTGAATCACCCAAATACCTCCTTATTAACTTCATCGACAAACATGGAAGATTGGTGCTTAAATTTGTCAATACAACCAGGAGGACATGAACTTATTTGTTAAAAGATGACCAATCGGTTGCATACAAAGCATGAACCTCCCATCCATAAGCATTACTATTCTCTTTATCTCAATAAAAACCACTGTTGAGCTGAGGCTATGATTCCACAAGGATATCTGGCCCTATGTGTATCCACTCTCCACACACAACAACCCCAAAACCCAGGTTCCTCTCTATTCCCCATAGCCTGCACAACCCAAGGAATGTGATCCCCCTTCACTGCATTCAGCCTCTTGGGCCTTCCCACTTTCATCCAGAGCTTCGATGCATATTATTGATCAATGATCCTCCTATCTACTTCAGGAGTGCTCACAATAGCCCTCACAAGGATCTTGATTCATTCTCTCAACATAAAAATGTTTCACAGGTATACAACCCGATTTATAGACACACATGCCTCTTTATCCACATAAAACATAGCCCAACAATGGATTCCTTCAAGCCCAATATGGTTGGTGCTCTTCACATCACTCATCTTCTCTCTTGTTGTCCAAAATATGCAAGTAAAAACCACCCTCCAAGCAAAAACGTGATTGTCCAAAAACTACCCCCTTGGCCATACAAATTTTCTCCCTTGTTTGCTTGCTTGACTTGACTTACACTCTTCCCAAAGATTATTGTATTCATCCCATTCTCTCCAATAACTATGGGATGTGACCACTCACACCCTCTTACATGAGTTAAATGATTATCTTTGGGAACACTCAACAACAATTTAGAAATTTATGCAAACAGATAATAATTTAGGAATGTGGGTTGGATTAATATCCATGAATAATTCCCCCTTGGACC
>CBVK0100230945.1:0-19339 GCA_900067695.1 Picea abies | reverse complement strand
CCTCAGTGCACAACACCCTACAGGTGTACATTCATTTTACATTTCCATCTCCCCATCCATTAATCAACATATATGCTCTTTGACTCAAGGTCACACAGTCGTTCCCAACTAAACAAAATTACATATGCTCTTTGGCCCAAAATCATAGATACATAGGCACCCTGGCCCAAAAAATATACATGCATAGGCACTCCAGCCAAAAACCATATATACTTAGGTTCCCTGTCCTAAACCACGTAAGATAATTTAACAAAACATCATTCTGGTAGCAATTCCAACTAGCAGTATTTAATTTTTTGTGGCTTGCACCACCTTTCTCTGGCTCCAGCTACAATATTATTCATGCTTTATTGGGTCCCACAACAATTCCAACCAACACACTCTTTTTCCCCTCAACCCACACAAGCCAAGGAAGTGTACCCCTTCTCTACACTACAATCCCTTGGGTTGTACCACTCCCCTTCTAGGGTTTTAGTACAAGGTCAGACAGGAATTCTTTGAGTTGTGGCTCCAGGAACCCTGGTTGTAATATATTTTATACCTTTTTTATTCCCACAACAATTCCAACCAAAAAACTTGTGTTCCCCTCAACCTGTACAACCGAAGGAAGTGTAGCCCTTCTTTGCACCGCAGTCCCTTGAGTTGTACCACTTCCATTCAAGGGTTCCAGTACTAGGTCAGATAGGAAGTATCTAAGTTGTGGCTCCAGGAACTCCAACTGTGATAATGGAATCTCCAACTATCAAATAATTGCAATTGTTCCTCCTACACAACATCTTAACACAACTTTGGTGGAAATAAAAACACACAATAATGGCATACAATCTCTTGCAATTTCCCATAACAATCAAAACATAACACAATCAACTTAACTATACGTAACGACGACCAAACAAACACACCAAAGCACTCAGTCCATAAAAACACAAATGCATAGACATCATTCAAGAACAACAAGAAATAAGGAACAAGGGAAAACTCAAAATGCATTGAACAACATTCAACCCATCTTTCAACATAATTAACACAGTGATTACAAAATCATGTATTCATATGGTTGTTATTCTACTTCACCAACAACCATAACAAAGAATTTAATTCATTGTTATTTTCCTGACACGACCTTATGGTTCCAACCACCATGTCATATGCATTATTGAGTTCCCTCCCCCTTTCCATTCTCACCCTCCAGGCTTAGGCATCCCCTTCACTGCTACACAATCCCTTGGCCAATTCATCATTTTCCAAGGAGTCTTTGCGCAAGTGGAGCACCCCTTCACTACCAAATTTTTCACTGGAAATTTGTAACTCGTAGAAATCATCAGGTTCAAGTGTCATAGCAGTATCCTCTTTCCAAGATTTCCATATTTAATAGTCATCATCTCATCTATATCACATGCATACAGTCATCATGAGATATCATCATGACAATTTTACATACCAATTTCCAAATTGGTTTTACATATAGGAAAACTAAGTTTCCCAAGCACGAGTTTTATTCTCAAGATGTTTGGCTCTTACAACAACATGCATCATTATTTCTTATGGGATTACACTATTTCCATATCCAAGACCGTTCTTCCTATAAAAAAAAATTCACTTTAATTCAACCAAACAAATTGTTAGCATATTATAACAATTTGCAATTATTAATTTCTCAGATATGTTCTATACATGTAAATAAAGTTTCCATGCATGATTTTTATGCTCATTAGGTTTGGTTCTTGCAGCTATAGATATCAGTCTTCTTTATGGGCTTACATTGCTTCCATATCCAAGACCAATCTTTCTGCAATTTCTCAACTTTCTTGCAACCAAACAAGATTGTTAGCACCTAGGTATATTTTTCAGCAGTTCATGAAATAATATCATAATTGTAATTTGCAATCAATTCAATCATTTCTAGCCATTATTCATAGTAAAAATGGAATTCAAACACTAATCATACTATCGAGAATGAAACCATCAATCACTATAACATATGCATTACATGTACCCAAACTCTTCATAACCCAGTCAACCATGACCAATGTGCCAATTCTCATGGTCGCATTTACCCAATGCATCCTTGTATTGAATTTGGAATACCATATATCCATGGAATTCATTTCTACCAAAGGAGTATGTCTTATGTCTTGTCTTGGTTCAATTCTTGAAACACCATTATCATTGATTGGCATTTCAACATTCTGAAATATTTCTTTCATGTCTTCTTTCTAATACTCTTTTCCACCCATGGATTTGCTCAATATTAAATACCTCTCTTCACTTCACTAAGTGATTAAATGTGAAGCACTTCTTGGCCATTCAAGCCCACTCTACTCCAATCATAAATGACACACTTCTCCTTTTGCACATGTACCCTACTTTTGTTGTGCACTCTAATAATAGAGGTAGATTTCTTTCTTGTGTACCTTTAGACAAAAGTTGTTAGATCATATCTAACAATACCTTCTTCTTGCACTTAGATATGACTCATCCACTTCATGAGTCATACCTCATCTTATGTCATCCTTTGCAAGTGATTTACTCTCTATAGAAACTAACTATTAATATTCCTCTTCTCTTCTTTAGACTTTTATCAACCTTGCATCACCTACCTTGCATCCCTGCACTTTCCTTTGTATCTCTTTGATGCTTCAGCTGTCTATAAAATATTGAATTTCTTCCCTGTCCAAGGGACCCAAGGATTAATTCAGAAAAAAACCACACAATTCTCATTGCTGGAATCATATCCTCTTGCTAGCAATCCTTCACACAACACTCTCCGCTAGAGTTATCCTTTGCTTATTAATCAATGCCTTGTTAATAATCTCAACCTATTTTTACTTTTCCAAACTACTAAACTTCACTTTTCCCCTACACTTATGCATAGGAACTATAATGTGTTTGAGTACTATTCCTTACCTAGAAATCACCTCTGGCACTTAGCTTTATTAGCTGGGAATGTTTCTCCAAATTTTGGCATTATTTGGGAAAATCCTTATATCAAGTAGTTACATGGTTCATGGAATCCAATTTCACTTTGTCCTACAACTTTATGGAGAAATTAAATTCTCCCCATGATAACTTATACCTTCTATCACGATGTCGTATTTATTACCTTTCCAATGACCATACTCATGCTTCAATCTGTTTTACGAGCCAAAAGTTATGGTTTCCTGAAATTCCCATTCTACTCAATGGTGTCCTTCAAGTTCACCAGAGAGGTTTCTACTGACTCCTTGAGAATTATTTGGACTGAAACTAAATTATGAGTTGATATATATATTCTCCTATCTAATATCTTTTCAGTGACTACTTTCTTGCTCCATTCTAAGTACTGAGTGGAAAATTACAACATTCACATGTTGCAATTTTCACTTTCTTACTGTTATAGAATTACTTTATCAATTTTTGAGAAAATCTGAGTGCCCAATTTAAAATTAAGGGTGGATATATGTCTTCTCCTCCTCAATACCTTTTCAATGACAATTTTTTTTCTCAAATCTGAGCTCCTAGCTAAAATATACGGTCCGAAGAAGTTTGGGATGTTTTGCCCAAACCATCCTCGTATGTTGCAGGTGTCTTATTTATCTTCCTGCGCATTTTTATGTACATATATCCTGAAGATGGATCCATGCATGTGTTCTATGGTTCACAATATTTCCATAAACTACTCTTGTGCCACAAATGGACTTCTGAGCAAGGAGTTATTCCCTCTAGAATTAATCTGGCGCTGAATTTTTACCCTTACTATTTTGGATGTAACTTTCTCATACGAGCTTTGTTTTGTGAACACAATAGCTCGTTGGAAAGCTCTCCTTGAGCTACTTTATTTGAGCTTCATAGATACTATATGTCTTCATACACTCTATTCTCGTTGGTTTTGACTGGCTAAAAACGTCATTTAGGGCCTCAAAAATTCCCCACAAGTTAATGACCTTTAAAAATATGAAAATTTCATATTAAACTAACTGTTTTATTGCTATAAAATCCTTTTAAATCTAATTCATTGATCTTAATTCAAGTGAAATATGATTCGTTGATATGAATCTATCGGTCATCGATGATTAGCATTCTCCTTTGGGCGTGCACAACACTTTTCCCAAACTATCAACCATCGGCCCATTTCCTTGATAATTGATCCACACACAATGCTAAACTAGCAGACCCGGCCATCAATCGTCGAAAATTTCCATTGGTGAATGGAACTCCCCACTAATTCATCCTACACCTGACCATCGACCCATCGGTCATCGGTCATTTCCCTTGGTAACCACTTGAAACACTTCACTAACCAGTCAACCCGACCATCGATTCATCGGTCGTAGGCGATCCCTATTGACTATCGAAAACACTTCCTCATTTTGGCCAACCCAGCCATCATCCATCCCTGTTGGCTGACATGGAAATTGTTGATGTGGCATGACACATGGATGTTGACATGGCATGACACATCATCCTGATGTGTCAACTTAGCTGATGTGGCATGACACATGGATGTTGATGTGGCATGGCATATGGATGATGACATCATCATCCTATTTTATTTCATCAAAAATTGGCGACTTTTCTTGGAATACTTAAAGCAATCTGATGTTCAATCATCAAACATCAACTTTTGGTGATTTATCTTGGACAAATGAAAACTCTTTTCAAATTCTGTCGATCCCCGATCGTCGTTCATCGACGATTGGCGATCCCCTTTGGACACATGAAAGCTTCGTCAAATTCTGTCGATCCCCAACCATCGGTCATCAACAAGTTTTGTTGGTGAACTTTAATACCTGGAAATTTTGGCCAAAATATGTTAATCCCTGACCATTAGACGTCGGTGATTGGAGACTCCTTTTGGCTGAACCCGAATCTTCTCCCAACCCATCGATTCGACCATCGACCATCGACAAATTCTATTGGTGAACTTCAACACTTAGAATTTTCTCATCAAAATCCAGGTGAATCTAGGTCGTCAATCTCCTTCAACTTCCAACCGTTGAAATTGAATCTCAGTCATTGATCTGTTCAACCTTATAAATGAAAAAAAACATTACAATTTTTTTAATTTATAAAAGTTAATCTCGATCTTTGATCTCGCAATCAAACACGATATTGGCCATCGATTTACCAAACTTCTTGTAACTCTACAATGGCCATAAAAATCATATTTTGACCTTTCAAGTCAAATTTAACTATGCAACTCTGCAGATCTACTCCATTAAGCTATTCTTTGATGGTTGTGAGGCAAACCCAACCTAAATTTTTCTCACAAATTTGGGGATTTCACCCTGATTTCCTCTCGATTTTCTCCCAAATCCGCACAGAACAAAGTCTATAACAACAAATTTCACTAATTATCTCTAGTTCTTGGCCCATATGGGTCCAGTATTGAACCAGTAGCTCTAGTACCACTTTGTAATGTACCCAACACCCAACTCAGCAATGTTACAGAAATAATACACATTAAAACATAAGGTTTTCTGCTTATTAATTTTTTGTAACTTGCCAGCTACATATCACACACAAATTTAACCATGTTCACTGATGCCAGAGTTATAAATGCATCTAACAACATATATTAAAACATGAATGTAAATGCTCAAGGAAACAGTAAACAAACAACATTCATATAAACCATTTACAAAGTAGAATATCATAATAAACACAACAGAGAACTTATATGTTAATCGCTGACCAACTAGATGCATACGAAGGATGAACCTCCCATCCATAGGAATTGTTATTCATTTTCTCTCAACATCAAACCACCCTCGACCTAAGGCTCTAAGTCCATAAGGAGAAATATCCCTCTGGGTATCCACTCTCCACACATAGAATCCCCAAAATCTAGGTTCCTTTCTATTCCCCATAGCATGCACAACCCAAGGAATGGGATCCCCCTTCACTGCACCCAGTCCCTCAAGCCTTCCCACTTCCCTCCAGGCCTCCAATTCATCTAATTTATCAAGGATATTCCCATCTACTTCAAGAGTGCTCACGATATCCCTCACAAGGATCTTGATTCATTCTCTCAATATAAAAATGATTCACGGGCATACAACCCGATTTACAGGCACACAGACTCTCACGATATCCCTCACAAGGATCTTGATTCATTCTCTCAATATAAAAATGATTCACGGGAATACAACCCGATTTACAGGCACACAGACTTCTTTCTCCACATAAAACATATCCCAACAATGGCTTCCTTCAAGCCCAACATGACTGGTTCTCTTCCCAGCACTCATCTCCTCTCTTATTGTCCAAAATCTACAAATAAAACCATCCTCCAAGGAAAAACCTGACTGTCCAAAAACTAACCCCCTTGGCCATACAAATTTTCTCCCTTGTTTTCTTTCTTGAATTGACTTACACTCTTCCCCAAGCTAATTTTACTTAGCCCATACTCTCCAATAACTATGGGATGTGACCACGCACACCCACCATCTTACATGAGTTAAATGATTGGTTTTGGGAACACTCAACAACAATTTAGAAGGTTATACAAATAGATAATAATTTAGGAATGTGGGTTGCATTAATACCCATGAATAATTCCCCCTTGTACCCCCTCTCTCTTACAGAATCATAGCCCCACATCGTTCTTCATCCATTTTGTATCGCAGCCAACGATTACCAATTGACTAATTATTTCAATGCACATAATATACCATTTGGCCCTCGGCCATATAATTATTTCAATGCACATAATATACCATTTGGCCCTCGGCCATATTAAATCAATACGGGATCTTTTCCCCAACACATCGGCTCACCATCCTAAATCACATTTATACAATTACATTCTAATTCATGGGGATTAAAACTGGGGATGTTATAGCACCAGATTTAATCGCTTGATCTTCGTCGACTCAACCATAGCAATTTGTTTCTTTTTCGTCGATGAATCGTAGCAGTTAGCACCATCCTCGTTGATCCATAATGGAAGAGTTCCTTTGATGATCTTCATTTCACACTAGAGGAGTTCCCACAAACTTTTCCAAAAGCAAAGCAGCAATTCCCACAAACTTCTCTGAAACAAGGACAAGACCCTACAAAACTGTCTTTCGTATTTTGGCCATAACGTTTGACTCGGATGCCCATTTTGCATGTTCCTTATATTGTTGGAAAGGTATTTCCAAGATATATGACATACCTAATAAATTATTTGAAAAATTCCTCACTAATTATCTAATTTTTTTAGGATTATGATCTAGCACTTTATCAATATCCCCGAAGAACACGACACCTCAACCATGAGCAGAGGAACCAGGAACCGAATTCAGGGAAGCTTATACGAATTTTTTATTAATTAATGTTTCAATTCTATTGGTTCAAGCTTGGTTTTAATAGTTTATTTTGAGGTTACACTGAGGTCAATCATATGTTGCATGTTGAATGGTGCCAGCTACCAATGCCAAAGGGAGATCGCACTCAGCTTCCTCGCAATGGGATCTACAACCAAGGACGATAGAAAAACAACAACAACAATTGTCATAGTAGCAGAAAGAAACGAAGGGAATCAAATTCAAATGACTAAAGAGGGATTCAGAACCCTATGATGATCAAATCTCCCATTTTCCTTGAGTCAATCATTACGGTGGGTGAGGTACAATATAGCCGAAATCTATGACGACCCACTAGCGCTAAAAGACAAATTTGAAATGTAATCGTTGTCATTGTTCTCTCATCATTATGAAAGGGATAAGGACAAAAGTTTGTAAATGAAAGGTCATGGGGGGAAGGCAGAAGGACAAGAGTCATGTTGAACTTAAATAAATACGAGGTTTGTATCCGAGAAAAGGGAATTTTTACTCTTCAAGCATTGTAATATTTACTAACTATTTCTTGAAAGATTATTGTGTTAACTAAAATTGAGAAGCCCTCCTTGGAGCTTTGATGTACACAAAATTTTAATGAGGAGAAGTCAATTTTCCCAAGCTATTTTTTGAAGAGTTTTGATTCTCATGTTGGATGTATTATGGACTATTTCTTTGCGTTTTTCTCAGATCTCGAGTTGTGTAAGGATGTACTTCTTATTGCAGACTAATCTTGTGTAATATGGTTGCATTCTTATTTATGTTCTTTGGAGAATGTTTTTCTAAATTCGTGGGCGTAGAATTGTAAATGATTGTATAAATGCTAGACTATTTTGTATTTGCAGTTGTTTATTCATATTCTTGATTTTTCTTTGTGTGAACTATTTATTGGATCCTTAACATGAGCATAGTTGGTTCTATGTTTTTGTTTTGGTTGCCTTAGTTTCGTCTGGATGCATGCAACTTAGATTATCCTCATCTCATTCTTTAGCTTAGGAAACCTTTATTGGTGGATCAGGCCGCAATCGGTAAAACCACAACCAAAAATGGTTGTCGGGCTAGAATCTGGATGGGTTCCCTATTCCAAACGGTGAGAGGTTTGATTGGAACTTCTTGTCAGGGGTAACCCATGTTGTTGACAAAGAGTGATTTTTCTCATGTCAACATCCCCACAATATGCAATATATACATTTTGCAACTCTTCAAAAAGCACTACTATATTTTCATTGCTAATAGTACCCTTACTCATATAGGCCTATGGATACCTAGGTTGATCTCATGTTCCTTGCATCATCAATACAATTAATGCTCTTTCCATAGTATTCAACTTTGAATCCATGTAATTATAGTCAATCCATGCTAATTAGCACATCATAAGACCTAAGTGGCAATATATTTAGGTCGGCATGGGTGAAGACTTCATTTATTTTCAAGGAAAATTAACACACCTCTTCATGCTTACTCTTCCTAAGACTACATATTACAATTGAATAAGGGAACACACAACTATGACTATCCCTTAGCTAAATAAAAATGGAAAATTTGATTTTAGATTTTACATGGAACCTCTACCATGGTACATCAGTGATCTTCTTATTAATCGTCCTTAGCTATATAAATCTTAGGTACATAATCCATGTTGCCCATTGTAGTTTTTTCTTGCACATTCTTGATCATTTGATCTTTTGTGTGCCTTTGTGGACAATCTCGATTATAATGTCATTTACTTGATACAAAACAATAAACAAGGGAAATAATTGCAAAACAGCTAATCTCTACCTCATTGAAAATTTTGAATTATTGAATCCCAAAGGTAGCCTACAAGTGTCATTGCTCCCACATAAAAATTAAAAGTTTTTCATGGCTTATACATTTTGACAATATTTTGCTTGTTCCACATATTATAGCATTTTACTATATTAATGTAACGCGTGATCTACCCATACCCAAATATAAATCAAATGTGTAATTTAGTTTGTATAACTATTATTATTTATATTTTAAAAATATTTTTTTAAAGCTAAAACATTAAAAATATACAATAACATTGTATATATAAACTAGCATTCAAGGTGACTTATGTCACTCTCTACCATTGCACAAATAAATTACAAAATAAGAAACACACAAATAGTTATAAAAATAAGATAGACAAAAACACACAAATAGTTATAAAAGATTTAAATAAAACTACTTTATCAACCCCATAATAAACTTAATATATAAAAACATTGATATTTTACATAATCACAAGAAATATTAGTGTTAGCTAACCACTCTCATATATTTAAAAATCACATTTGTTTATAAAATACAATATAGTAACAGGAATATTTGTCACCAGAGTTGTGAAAACTCACTATGATTGATTTATTAGCTAGTGTTTAATATTAATAAATTAAAATGAAAATCATACTTAAAAATTAATAAATTAATCATTATATATATATATATATATATATATATATATATATATATAAATTGATAATAAAAAGTCTATATTATAACTATATAAAAATTTGAAATTAAAAAAACAATAGAAACGATTCAATGAGACCTTTAGAAATGTTAATATATAAACTATACTATACTAAAAATATGCTCAATTTCTTGTGAATCTCTTATTTTTTTTTATAAGCTAAACACTAGAATGTAATGAGGTTTTTGCCACCTTCGAATAATGTAATATTTTTTTTAAATAATATATACGAATCAAGAAATCAATGCGTTCAGATCACTATATACCAAATATTTAAGACCCATATTTGAAGCTTTAAATTATATTATGCCTACTATATTTGAGGCCTTGTAACTACATACACAAATTACATCATACACTACTTGTAAGGACGGGGTATTCTGGCCTGTTATACTATTTTTAATTTTATTAAGTAAATGTGAGTTTCAATGTTGTATATTAATATTTTCCTATAATGAAATAGATGTTCTTCAAATTTATTTATCAACATTGTTCTTATAGTAGGTTATTTGAGAGACCATGTTTTATTATTCAAATTCTAAAATTAGATAGTTGAGAGAAGTTAATCAATAATAATAAGAGGAATGAAAGGTATTACATGGAATCACGAATGATGTAAGAAAATTAAGGGTGATATGGCATTTAAATGGAAAAAAAAACCATAGATAAAAGGCTTACTAATGAAAATATCGGTCTGTATTTCTTGTCGCTTATTTACCTGCTTTTGATTGAGTGGATGAGTTTCCCAGCACACAGATTATACAGACTTAACCACTCAAATCTGTAGATCCAACAATTTCTCGCAAGATTTTGGGAAAAATTAAACAAATAATATTCCCAGAGAAAAGACAAAACATAGAACGTTTAGACTAGGATGGAGAGATGTGGCAACTCCATCTATGCCCTTTCTTCATATTTATTGGTTCATCAAACAACTAAGCATGTTTATTTAATGTGAATCTGCCACTCAATATGAACTCTATACACCTGTTTTCTTGTTCATTTAATCTAATGTGAATGTAGATACATGTTAATAAGTATTCTTACAAATTACTTTTTGGAGCTAGGTTGTCTATATGACATGTATATTGTTATATTTGTAGGCATCGTGTGAAGATTCATAAATGCATACAAAATAAATCTATCTATGGATGTTGTTGACGATTAGTTTCAACAAACTCTGAATCCCTACCTCCTTTAGCTCCCACATCTAATATGAATGGTGAAACTTGAAAGTAAGAGTGAAAGATGATCATCTTCTTATGGCACCGTTGTTGGAGGTAAGCTTTATTTAATCATGTTTATGTAAAGTCATTACCTCCCTAAAAATCAAAGGAATTCTTGTTTTTAACTTTTTTTATTTTCATTTAATTTAAATTTTATGTCAATAGTATTATCTACATTGAGAATTTCACCATGTCAATCCACACCGCATTAAATTCTTCTATATATTTTCCCTCCAAGAAAATTTTGTGGAACCATTCATTGTCTCCCGAGGACTGAAACAAGACAAGCTACTTATTTTTTAAAGCTAGTCATGTTCAAATCATGAACTATCAGATAGATCATGCTCTTTTAATGACTCATTGTGGCAAAAAAAATTGTTGCGATATTATTGTTGTCAGTGGTATAATTGCACCCACCACATATGTATGAGTCTCTTACTATTTCATTATTCAGATAATATGTAATAAAATGAGGAGAGTTAGAGCCAAATACTTTTGTAAGGATGGAGAAGCTTACCTTGTGAGGAATCAGAAAATCTAAGAAGATATTCCACAACATAAAGAAGGGGGAAGAAGCGATAGCATGAACGTTGTGATTCAAAGTGATTGCCACGTTCATCATTCTGATGAACGTGAAATACAAGAGTGTGAAATACATGAAGAGGATAATACTAATAATGAAAGTGATTTTTTTAAATATTAATACTACTAATAAAAGTGATTTCCAATGCCACGTGTCTAGCATGCATGTTGTAGCCTTAATTTCCACCCTATAGGCCAGAGAGGAGGCCATCATAGGATAGAGGCCAGAATACATATTTTGCCTAATGTTTGAACCATTTGAGAGCCCTTTTTGGCATCCTTACGGGACACCTAGTAGACAACAAGTGAGGCCCTCACTTGATACCAGTGTTCAACAAGCGAGGCACTATCAAAATTCTATAATCGGGGAGTTACGAGGTGATAGGTGAGGTATGAGTTGGATATTCGTGGAAAATGCCTAGGAACTCACATCATTCGAGTTTCTAGTGGCCTCTAGAAAATCTAAAAACCTCTCCCAAGCATTCCAAGAGCTATATAATAAAGGCAAGCCTTGGGAAAGAGGGAGAAAGGATTGAATAGCATTGTTATGTTGTCTAAATGCAAAGGTATCCATCATCATAGCTAGAAGTCAATGATCCTATCCTGACCAAGGAGTTGTAAGGAGAGGCAAGGAGCAACGAGGTTAAAGGAGGATGCATCTTCATCAAGTTGAGGTATGAATTGATATGTAGAAGCCTCTCCCAAGCCTCCTCCAAGAGATATATAACAAAGGAAAACCTTGGGCAAGGGGAGGAAGAATTGAATAGGGTTGTTATGTTGCCAATAAAGTCTAGCGTGACCAAGGAGCTACAAGGAGAGGCAAGGAGCAAGGAGGTTAAAGGAGGATGCATCTTCATCAAGTTGAGGTATGAATTGATATGTATTCTATATATTTTAATAGATCATTTGGTTTTCCCCTATTTTATTTGTGTCTTTCTCATAAATGAATTGTATTTGATTACATAAATGGTTAATCAAGATAGATATGAAATATTTTGATTATTCCTAACACTAGAGAGCAAAAGGGTTGGTAGTAGTTGTTACTTGTGTGCAGGAAGCAGGCGATTGGAGCTGGAGATGGAGTTGCATATCTACACCAGCCAAGACGTATAAGAACAACCACCAAACAAAGGTATTCCTATCTACCCATGTTATGTGTAAAAGGAATTGCTTCCCTTCTAGATGTAGGAGAAACATAAGAAATCTAACCCATTTCTATCTAGGATTGCTACGCTAATCCTAAGGAGATCTTATTGATAATTCAGTGAGATCCCTGTGAGAAATATTCCCATAACATTGCACACATTATTTAAGAATGTGTCCAACATGCAGTAGGTTGCAAGGTAGCATTCGATTCATTTCAATCCCTGGTAAATAGTGTAAAAAAAGGATAGAAATGACACCTTGTACATTGTTGTCTCCACTTTCGTTGTTTCTTTTGCTTCAGAGCAATGCAACCTCTTTTCTTACTTATTTTGAAGGGGCGTGTACTATAAATTGACACTTGAATTGAAAGTATGGTGGGGGAGGTTCACTCACTGAAGACCTCATTGTCCCAACTTGGAGAATTTTTGGTCGACCTATGACGAAGTATTGGGATGAAGTTTTGGTAGACCTGCAGCGAAGTATTGGGATGATTGTGGACAACAAAATGTCAATGTTGAAAAACATTGTTTGAAACCATTTGAATAGATCGAAGAACAAAAAGTGTGATCCCAATACTAGAATATTAATCTACAGCAACGATGTGCATTTGAAGAATTGATTAATCGAATAGAAGTAAAAGTGGGAGAAGTAATAAACTCCAGGGTGTAAAAGCAGCATGAAAATTTATGAATCATTTTTAAATGAATATAACAATATATTACAAGCTAAAGGAGATCGAGCAAAAGTAAAGAGAATATGTTTGTGAGTATAATCAGAGACAAATTACTTTGTACATTGTACTCAATCGTCGTAGAATATTTCTCTAGTGAGACGTGAAATTTGGTGTCTCTACAGAAACTCCAAGCATTATTATTGATGATGAAACAACACTGGATTCAATCCAGAGGAGCAAGCTTAACACAACCTGATCGCTGCCAATACTTCCCCAAATCAAGGCCGTGAGAGGAAGGTACTATATATAATTGGTTTGATTATCTGGCTTCCTTGATGAATTCAGCTATAGTAGTTTGCCCCAAACTAAAAGCATACATTTTCGCTTTGCATCTCTGTTAATTATGATTTCTATGGAGAACATAACCCTTGTTGAAGTTCTTGTCACCAAGATTAGCAAAAACCTCGTTGCCTAGAAATATGCCTATTTTACGGTTTAATGGAAAGAAAAGTGGAAGATAGATACTTAGCCCATGTTTCTCAAGTGTCTAGATGAAATTAAGAGGGAATGCCAACAACCTATGGTCTCTGAGTAAAAACAAAAACTAAGACATGAATGGAGATTGCATTTTGACAAAGATTTTTCAGTACGGTTTTCGTAAACCTATTTTACTATTTCAGATGTAAAATTAATTTGGTCCTGGCACTCCAACCATAAAATTAGTTGCAAGTTCATGTAAGTCCTAGTCTCATTCTGCAGAATAAGATAAATCGTCACTCTTAAAAATATATTTTCTCTTAAAAAAACCTACTTTTGAACAATTATTTTCCATTGTAAAAAGCCAAATGGCCAAATCATTGATGCAAAACTATGGTATGAACACATAACATGAGAATAGAGGTCATTGGATTTTACCCATCAAGCTAGGGCTTTACTCCCAATGAGCAGTTGTAGATGAGTTGGGTAGGAAGATTGCATGCACAATCTGGTGAAATATTCAAGAAAATCTCATCGCCTTGCCCTCACAACTTGCATGTTGCATGTATGTGTGCACCCACTGGTATGATGTTCGGCTTGATAGTTGGTCTCATGCAAGTAGCAATGATATGTTGGGAGCTCCAAAGAGGCCAAAAGGTTGACACAGAAACAATGTCAGTAGCGATAGAAGCAAGTAGAAGCAGTGTCAATAGTGACAGAAGCAGGTCAATGATGCAGTACAATGATATCATAATCAGTCAATCATAAAAATAAAAATAAAAATAAAAATTATTTTAAAATCCTAACAAATAGAATGCCCACACCATAAATAATTAAGTCAAATCATGGCTAATGAAAAATTCCATAAATTTAATTTATAAAAAATAAAAAATAAAAAAAATTTAATTTTTTCAAAAACTTTAAATAATACATTTTCTTAAAAAACATAACATAGGATAGTGTTTGATAAAAAAAAAATGAGTAATCAAATTAATATGATGTTTGACTCCACTCGAAAGCTATAGTCCCTGCCTTAGCAGGGATTAATAAACATTTATTCTACTTTGGCTAACTAGGTTGAAGAATATTTTGGTTACCCATAAATAAAAATGGCTTATACGCCTTATATCTTCCTTACGTATATTATGGAAGTATATCATGTCCCTTGCTTTGTATTCACGATATTTTACCTTTTGCACAACTTCCTTTAATGATTTTGGCACCATGCAATGAAAATTGTTTTTTATTTGTATCAACAATTCGTTAAGAAAATAATTCATTGTATTATTAATATACTAGAAGTTAATATAAAAGACATTTGAGAATTTCCATGGAATTTATTTTGGAATTTTTTTCATATTCAATATCATGGTTTCCTATTTTAATTTAATTTGTGAAAGTCATTAAACTTTTTTCGTGGTTTTTTTGAGTGATTGGGAGGAGTGATTGGAAGGTAGGTCTCATATTGTTTCCATCTATATTCAAATTCTTAATGATTATTTTGGTCCATTATGATAAGGATATAAGTGTAGATCATGCCCTTAAGAGTGGGACCCCCCTCACATATGTGTTTCTGGATGTCTCGGCCTTTTTTAAGTCATAAGTTTCCTATTAAGCGTTGGCTTGCGGGCTATTGACACTAACCTAGGGATTATAATAATAGGCAGTCGTTTGAACCTAGGCCTTGCCTAGGTAATCCCAACCCTTTACTTCTTGACCATTTTTTGCATTTCCCTCTAATATAAATAACTTCACTTTTTTTAATTCTCATTAGATACTACTGAATTGGATTTTCTTCCTCTTTTTCCAATTGTTATAACTCTTTGAGGAGTCTAAGGAAGTGGACTCTAAAGATGACTTACTTAACCCTTCACTTTTTTTAATTCTCATTGGAGACTACTCCATTGGATTTCTCCCTCTTTTTCCAATTGTTATAACTCTTTGAGGAGTCTAAGGAAGTGGAATCTAAAGATGAATTCCTTAACCTGATATTTATTTTTCTAGACTACATTTTCATCATATTTGCTTCCCCTTTTTAATTTTGTTTTTGTTTTTGCTAGATTCTATAATAATCGGTTGCTCACTTGATGTTGCACCTCTCAAGCTTGCTTCATTTATTCATTAAAGATTGTCATCATTTCAAGAATATCAATTGGAATATCTTTATTCTAACACTTGTTAGAATGATTTTTTGGTCTTTCAATGTTTATTATGTGTGCATGCATGTTCACATATGCACGTAATGTGTGTATGTATACATATATGTTGATGTGTTAACTCAATCAGTTAAAATAGATTCTTTTAAGGTGAAGTATACCATGAGGTCTTTGATTCTACTCCCAATAAGTTACCAATAGTTATTGTGGCTGGAAATTGAGTTGTCCTCCATCCAAATATTTCCAAAAAGAGGGGAGGATCCTGCGAGATTTTTCTTGAAAATTATATAAGTTTTCTCCAAAGAAAAATGTAGGCAACATATATATTGATGTATTAACTCAATCAGTTCTAATATAGTATTTCAAGGTGGAGTACACCATGAGGTCTTTGATTATACTCCCACTAATTTACCAATAGTTATTGTGGCTAGTAATTGAGTTTTCCTTCCCAAATATTTCTGGGAAGAGGGGAGGATCCTACAAGATTTTTCTTGAAAATTGTATTTTTTTTCCAAAGAAAAATGTAGGCAACTTTATTCCCTTTTTAAGTTAAAATTTATATTTAGTATAATTCCCAAGGGACTTGCTTCATCGGGTTGTGGCCTATTTACAAAAATACTAAGTGTGTTGAGTAACAGAAAGAGAACCTTAAGGAAAGTTTACCCAAAACTTCTCAATAATGGAGGGAGCCATCTCTCCCTCGATCTACATTGATTAATTTACATATATTATACTTTTTTTCCTCAATGAGGTGATTTTCTCAAGAAGTTCATGTGATATAATCTCAATTTTGGCCTTCTCTAAAAAAGAAAAAAAAATAGTGGAAAAGAGTTTCAGAATGAAGAGATTCCTTCAGAAACTATTTTCTTCCTTGCCATTGTGGGTGAGAATCAATTTCCCCTCCTATAGATTGAAAAAAACATTTGTTAGGATTTTTTCATATGTGTTATGTTCTCTAAAAATATGATGTAAGATGATATTGGGGAAGCCTGGAAGAAATGATTTTGTACTGGCTAGGAGATGTGTGAATGTAAGATATGTACATTGGACCTTATTGTTCAACCAATCCACTATGATTTTGGAATCCAATAGGATTTGTAGCTTGTGGATGTCATTTTCCAATGAGATTGTCAATGCAGTGCCAACTCCTTGAAGTTCTGAAGAAAAAAAAATTGAATGTATTCCTATTCCTATTTGAAAAATGATGGATTAGTTGTTGAAATGAATTATACACCCTATGTTGTTGGGCCTTGGGTTCCCACTATAATATCCATCATAGAAACAATATGGGATGTAGATATCAATTTCTAAATGGGGTACCACTCTAGGTGCTTTGGATTTGGAGATTGTTGTCTTCCCTGGTAGTGAGAATTTGAACTTGTAAAATGATGCATGTGGGGTGGGATTTGTATTTGAGAATATTGTTGTATTTCTTGTAAGATAATTTCCCACATTATGTGCAGCGATAGAGGGAGAATAGCTTGTATTATTCCTATGTCCTCAAACCACATGTTCCATGCCTCTTGAAGGGTTTGTTCTTCCCATTGAGGAAATATGTCCAGGGGGTTTGTAATTGTTGGAGTATTCACCAATAATGAGAGGGCAGGGGGGTGAATCAGTATTGAGAATTTTTTACCAATTTCAATCAAAACATGTAATCATTAACTTTATCAGCAATATATCATCAATGTATCATGAACAATACCAATCAACAGTGCATAAAAGATAACCACATATGTATAGTCCACCAGAATTTACGTGGAAACCCAAATGAGAGAAAACCACAGAATGTTTTCTTATATATATATATCAAAGATTACATTCATAGGAAGCACCAACTTCCAAATTCTCCAGCACCAACTAGAAGGAGGCACCAATCCCATGATTTATAGACACAAAATTGAAGGAATCACTGAATCCATGAATTCTTCGGCACCAAATGGAAGGAGGATATGACCCCCTAATTTACAGGCACCAACCCGAAGGAAGAACCAACTCCTTGAGTTCTCTGACACCAACCAGAAGGAGACTATGACCCTTTGATTTATAGGAACTGACTTGAAGGAATATCCAACTCCCTAATAAATTCTCTGGCACCAATGAAAAGGAGGTTACAACCCCCTTTCTTTTCCCCATCATTCCGCCATGGAATATAAGTGTAGACTCACTATCACAACCATTGATATTGTCACTACCAGTGTCACCAATACATCAACCAACCTATCACTGCCACTATCACATCAACCAACCTTTCACTGTCATTGTCACATCAACCAACCTGTCACTGTCACTGTCACATCAACCTGTGACTATCGCTGTCACATCAACCTATGACTACCACTATCACATCAACCTATCATTGATGATAAATCAATCATCCAACCTGTCACTTTCCTTTCCATTTTCTCTGTCACTATTATACCATCAACTATATGGTCTACTCACGTGGATACCATCACCAAACCATTTACATCAACCATCAACTAGAACATGTACCATACCATGCACTTCATCCATGTACATAAACCTTGTACCATATCATGCATCAACCATGTACATCAACCAAATACTAGAACCATGTACCATACCATGTGCATCAACCATGTACCAAAACCGATACCATACCATGTACATCAATCATGTATATCAACCATGTACCGTCTCATGCATAAACCATGTACCATACCACATACCATATCACATATGTCATAAGATATCATCCAACATAGCCACATTACTGAGATACCAATATAGCCAATATTTGTTACAAATCAATGTACCATAACATCACTAAGGTGTACCTAAACATGTACCAACATCACTAAGACATGCACCTCATATATGTACCAAGAACATGCCTCACACCATGCACCAAAGATGTGTCTTAAACATATAGAAATTTCCATAAACCATGTACGAAGAGATACCAACAAACCATATGTCGAGTATCCAATATGCGTCTCTAACAATGTGTCATACCATCACCAAGGTGTATCATGCAAAATCACTACCATGACATGCCTCAAGCATGTATCATAACAACATAAGCATAAGCCTCAAACTAACACATAAGAATACCTATGATCCTATATATGACCTAATATACAATATTAAATACTTGTAGCTCTTCCTCAACTTTAGCAACAAGAGAATAACATCTTCGTCAAACTTTAACTAAGTCTCATGGGACTAGTTTTGGATTAGTCACAAACCATAACTTTCAATGTTAGGAACCAAATATCAATATAGCATCATCTCTTGTAGTTCATCTTTTGTTACTGTCTTTTTTTGTAAATCAT